>JBCAUA010381488.1:0-18356 GCA_038406235.1 Peronia verruculata | reverse complement strand
GTTTAAAAACAAGGTTATTTTAAGCATAAATAAAAACTGAACAAATGTAACTGATAGACATTATCTGATTTAAATTTAAAAAATCTGATTTAAATAAAAAAAATCCGATTTAAATCAATGCAATTAAAAAAATCTGATTTAAATAAAAAAAATTATGATTTAAATCAAAAAAATCTGATTTAAATAAAAAAAATCGATGATATTGATTTTTTTGAAAAAAAATCAAAAAAATCAACAACCCTGTGAGAAATGGCAAATATTTTATGCTTATTTTATTGTCTCAGTTAAAAATAAAATTTAAAAGAAGAAGATGAACGAAACTGATATGAGGAAGTACAAAATTACATTTTAGTGCATTTAAAGTACTTTTAAAAACTAACTTATAGTGGCATCTCATGACAATTTCGTATCAGTTGGAGGATGGGATGTCAGAGGAGCACAAGTAAGGCAAATATTACCAAACAAGGAGTCAGGCCCTTTATAAGCAACTTGGTTTTATGCATGCATTATGCTTTGTCAGCTTGTGCAATTACCACATTCCCATTTTCTTTGTGGTCTTATACAGTCTTTTAATTTCTGTCCTTTCAGATCGTAAGTTTGTCAAACAAGTTCATCATGGATGAGGGCATTATAGCAAAGGCAATGCGAAACTACGATGATATTTTTAAAAATGCAGGTAAGTTGAAGAGATGGATTCTTCTTCTTGCTTCACATACATCATAAGTTATCAGTAGTAATAAATGGCAATATAATTTGTCTTGTTCTGTTTATAGATAAGATAAAACCTAGTGTATGGAAAAGGATTTCATTTGTTAGGCCAGTTCAAGTAATGGCAGACTTTTTTAATTCTAAAAGTTGTGTTTCTTACAAATTTATAAGAGCTTGATTGCATGTGAACACCTCATTAGTAACTTTCAAATTTAAGCAATTTTTCAAATGGTGTTTACAAAATCTTTTATTTCAGGACCAATTTTTTTTTGTTTTTTTTTAATGAAACTGATTTTACACCATCTGTTAGAATTATTAACATTAGAATTGGTATTTTGGAAACAGTTGACTTAATAGCATTGAAATGGTAGATAAATATTGTGTGCTATTTACTGCAATGAAAGTAGTTACCATTATGGATATCATCATTAGCTCTGCTTTCTTCCAGACCCAAGAGTAGACAACTGGTTTATGATGGATTCTCCAGTCCCAAGCTTCATTATATGTTTGGCATATTTTATATTTGTGTGGTTCTCCCCTGCCATCATGAAGAATCGCAAACCAGTAGAGATGAGAAGTATCATGATGGCATACAATTTAGCCATGGTGGCTCTGTCCACATACATTTTCTATGAGGTGAGTGAAGCAACCCTGTCAGATTATTTTCATAGCTTTCATTTGAGTTACGTAACCCTGCAGCCATTTTTTTTCCAGACCTTACGTGATGTTTTAATTCAGCACATATGAATGAAGATTTTGCATTCAGATTGTACTTCGTATATGATTTGAAGTATTTCAAGATAGGTCACATGACTGAGGAATTTTCGCTCACTTGCTGACCTGTGACATATTATGCATATATGATAGGCAAATCTTGGCCAATGATAAGTATTCAGATATGTCACACCATTTATACAAATCCATGTGTGAGTGGTGTTTCGTTGATCATGTAACTTTTTTTAAACAAAAGAAATATGTTAATTAATTTCTGACTATTTATATACTGCTTTCATTACAGTTATTTATTTTTTTATAACTAGTTTCTTTAATTAAGATAGTACTGTCAAAGAAGCCTATAACTATCAGCCAGTAGGTTATGTCATAGACTATTGAACTCTGTTTTGTTAAGCAAAAAAAAACAAACCAAAAAAAAATGGGGGGGGGGGGGCAGGACAGGACATGAGGAAGAATTTATATTGATCCGTGCAACAGACTTAACATACACTTTTAAATTTGTATAGTACTCGGCTAAATGATGTAATTCAATTTATCATCATATAATTTTCCTGGTGAATTAATGAGCTATTTCACAATATAATTAACCCTAAATATTCTTACCATCTGAGTTATCAAATTTGGATTGCAAGAAAAATAGCGCAACAGAAATGGGGCGTAACAGCAAGTATTTTTAACTTTCGATTTGCCCTCATAACAGATCTGAGAAATAATGTATTTGAATCATTATGAAAAGTTCCGTGGGAAAGTTTTGTCCTAGTCTTACAAAAGTAATTTTTAATGAAGAATTTTTGTGTTGGTTTCTTCCAGTTTTTGATGGCAGGCTGGCTGGCAGGATACAGTTTAGGATGTCAGCCTGTAGATTACTCCAATTCTCCACAAGCATTGAGGGTAAACACTTTGTGAAAATTATGACACAGTATGTCATGACCATACTGTGACATAGACAGGCTCATTTTTAGGGATCCTGAAACTTAAAATTAATTTTAACTGCTTTGAAATACAGGTTTCAAATTAATTTTATAGTAAATAAAGTAGTGAAGTATCATTCATTTACCCTTTAGGCTTTGTTCTATTATATTACATAATTTGATATATTTGGAGAGATTTTGAATAACCATTGTTATGATTCTACATCCTTCTGCATTCCTACATAAAATGAAATAAAGCTAGAATGTTTCTTGTTTGAAAAAAAAAAAAAAAAAATCTACTGCAAATAATTTCAAGTAATATGATTACAGACATAAGCTTTTCTAAGACTCAGTCTTTATTCATTACGAACATAGGTCTTATTTTTAGTTTAAATCTGAAATCTTGTTATAATAATTTCAGACCACCTCGTTGAAAGAATACTGTATTATCCTATCTCCTTTCACAGATGGTGAGAGTATGCTGGCTATTCTACATCTCAAAGTTTATTGAACTTCTTGACACAGTATGTACATTATCTTATTGTTTTATTCAGCATCTCTCCCCATGACTATGGCATTTATGTCAAAATATTTTGATTTTTTGTTGCAACAACTCTGTGAAGTATTTAGAGGTGAAATGCCACTGATCCATAGCCATTACTCCCAAAAGAGTGATTGACGTGGATGATGATAAAATCATCAGTATCTTTGTTTTTCTTTCACACTGTCACATAGAAACAGGTGAAAGTAATAACCAGTAAAAATTTTACTCTCTCTCTCTTGAAATAAATTTCATCCTCCTACAGGGGTATGATCATATTAAACCCTTTAATGGTAATAGATATATTCATATATAAATTATCGATTTTTCTTTGGTTTTGCCATTGAAAATTTGTATAATATTGCATTAGCTCACTGAAGACTGAGCTTGTTTTGAGTTTCTATACACTGAAAACTGGCATTTTCAGAGGAATTTCAAAAAATTAATAAACACACTTTTCATAGTCCCATATCGTTATTTCAACACATATGGCAGCACTCGATCGACACAGTCTGATACAGAAAACAGAAATGAATTATGTCATGTAGTGTTTCTTTAAATGATTTTTTAAAGATGAGTTCGATTTCGGTTTTGTGAGAATTTGGGGAAAATGTTGGAAAATGTAGATCTAGCTGAGTTGTCCAGTAGTCAGACAGCGACGGTTTATACATCTCTGCCTGCTGTGCAGAAGAAGTTTCCCTAGGTGTAGAAGCACCAGATATAGACAAGGAGGATGCTGGTGCTTTGCTTTTATCCTTCTTAGTACTATGCCTGTAATCACTACTGTTTTTCTTCCCTACTTTTACTTGAAGTGACTTTCCTTGATCTTCAAAAACTCTAAAAGTTACTGACTGACTTCCGCCGACTCGGTATGAAACGAAACAAATGGTGACTCAACGGTTTTCGGGGCAATTGCGGGAAATCTGTCGGTGTGAAAAAATTATAAATTCTATCCCGCATAGGATGCGGAAAACGTCTCAATTGACCACTAGATCCAGTGATGATAATTTTCAGCCAATTGGCGGAAATCCTCTTTTATCCCTTCAGCCACTTAGTTTCCTCTTTTTCTCCTCGGTAACAGTAGGCATCGCAACACACCCTGCCTCCCTTCCAGTATGCCCCCCCAGCACTTGTTCAAAGGTGAAATGAAACTTCTTTTAAATAGTTTGATACCAAAATAAGATTTCTTTTTTATCAGATAGCTTGCATATGGGTTGGAGAGGGGTGAGGGCTGTTTTCTTACATGTTTTGAGTTGACGAAAAATTTTCCTCTTTTTTGAAAATTTCCTGTTATCATCACTGTAGACCATCCCGCATATGTTGCGGGAAACGTCGTCAGTGAGTTAGCTTACATAATTATGATTGAAAGTTTTGATAATTTTTTTTCATGTGTGTCTCCTTTCATAGGTCTTCTTTATTCTGAGGAAAAAGTTCAATCAAGTGTCCTTTCTTCATGTGTTTCATCATGGCATCATGCCCATATCATGGTGGTTTGGAGTCAAACTTGTGCCAGGTGAGCGGAACAAAGACTCAGTGAAAATACTTCTTTACAGTCTATCAGCTAAAGACCCACCTTGCTTCAGATGAAATTCAAGAAAACATAAAGAAAAATAGACAGACAGAAAGAGGGGAGTGGGAGAACTGAGTTGATAGATACTCAGTGCACAGCAATGTATCATGCAGGCACTAACTTTGTTGTAAATATATGTAAAAGATTTGTCAGCAAAATGTTGTTGTCTGTGAGCCATGGAACTGATTTTGTAGTGAAAAATTTGGTCAGCTGTATCTGTGCAAGGATGAGGAGTGTTTAACAATTCAGTTTGTTCTCGAATCTTCTCAAAAAATATTTTGATGACATCGACATCATCAGTAGAATAGAGACAAACTCCTTTTTTGATTGCATGTGCAAGACATCATTTCAGGACAGGCTGCGAGAAATTTTTTTGAAACCTGTAAATATGACTTTTGGACATGAATCTTATTGCAACTTTACGGTATGATTTTTTTTATGAAATCTATTCCGTCTGTTGTCTCAAGAAATTACTGAGCAAGACTGGATGAAAGTAAAGATGGTCAGGTTCAAAACTGCACTCCTCACTTTTTCCAGATGATTGTTTGCCCTGCTCCTCTAGCACTTGTAGGAGAATATTCAGAATATCCTGGGTTTCCTATTAAAATCGTGAAGAAAGAAATGGCTAGATACAATTAAATTGTTTGTTTTTGTTTGTTTGTGTTGGGATTTAGCAGCATTTTAGCACAGTTACGGCTATATTGTGCCCGACATGATAAGGACGTTTACGCGTCAAAGCAACTGGTCAGAGTAGACATAAATATATATAAAATACAGTGCTGTACGGACAATGTGTTTACAAGTTATGAAAGGCATATTGAAATCTGTAGATAAATTTGGATAATCAAATATTATACAGCAAAATTAAAAAGATGGATATAAGTAAATATGCGGCTTCCCGTGGGAATCACTGCATGTCTACTAAGTTATGTGTTTTGGTACTGATGTTATAACATGCTGTACAGACCAGCTGGCATAAAAAGCTCAGGATGACCAGTAACTTTGTTCTGTCAAATACATCCTTCAGAGAGTGACTCGAGAAATGGGCTTCTTGAGTGTCTCTGATACTGGCACAGTCTATAAGTCTGTGTGTGATTGTCAGTTGACAGTCACAGGCCACACACTCTGGCGGCGCTTCTCTTCTGAGAAGAAAAGAGTGAGTGGGGTGAGAGTGACCCAGATGCAGGCAGTTGAGAACCAAATGGTCTTGTCTTCGCAGCTGAGCAGACCCTGGCCAAAGTCCAAGGTCTGAATGGATAGAGTAAAGTTTGCTGGCAGTCTCTTGATTCCATGGTGTTGCCATTATGATTTGATGTACTCAGTGATGATGAGCCTGATATCAAATACCTAAACAAGGAGAAACAAGACTACAAACAGATGTTCTTGGAGTAATGATAAAATACAAATATTGAAGTGGGCACATTTGCCATGCACTTTGAGTGGCAGAGCAGTGTTGGGTTGTCACAACTTACATAATATGTAAAACAAAAAACCCACGAAGGGTGTTTCTTCAGTACCAATCAAATATGCAATTACAGTCGTAGGCTTTAAATTACCTTTTTTGAGTTGGCACTGATAATCTGTGGTATTATTTAGGAAAGGTATATTTAGGTGTCTTCAGTGCATACATGTGCTTGTTAGAGGAGATAAAGGGATTCATAGAGAGATATTATGTGTATTTCATGAGATGGACTTGGATAGTTGAGTATGGGCAGAGAATATGTCTGATACAATTTGATTTGAATTGTATTTATACTTTTTTTTTACAGGTGGCTTTGGCACTTTTCACTCGATGTTAAACTCATTCATCCATCTAGTGATGTATACCTACTATGGCCTCTCTGCTATGGGACCAGCCTTTCAGAAATATCTGTGGTGGAAGAAATACATGACCACAATGCAGATGGTAAGCATGAACTGACAAGTATTGGTGCAGAGTAAGACTTAAGAGTAGAGAATGTCAGTGAATAACAGGTCAACCAGCCTCAGTCTTGGCCAACAAGTAAGATTAATTAGTATGACTGTTTTCAGATCACCAGCACTATGAATCCTGAGACTGAATCAGATTTCTACGAACATGTAATGCACATTTGTTTGCCAAGTGTTCCGTGTTCCCTACAGAGCATAAAAAATAGCTGTTTGAATTGAGAAAGCTGTTATAGACCATTTATTAATTTCACTTCAAACCGTCTCAATCACTTTTATTTCCATCACTCATATTTATTGTGATCAAGCCTTGTTTGGGTGCTATGAACTTACTGATGGTGAACCTTTTCCTCTATTTACAATGTATTAGGTAGAATTATTTGCTGAGAATAGAAGCCTAACTTTAAGCTAGGCCACATTGCATGTAAATATTCAAGAAACAGTTGATGCAAGAAAGGATTGATGACGATTTCTATTGAATTTAGAGTCAGCTTGACCATGAGCTCAAAATTCTCAGAAACTGAACCCTTTGAGTTCATCTAGGAAAATCACCCCCATTAACTTTGTCACAAAATGTATGAAAAAGGAAACCTATTTAAATTTGCATTAATGAGCAGCAAGAATCTCAACATATTGAGCAGTTGTCCTCATGTCACGAATCTCAAATTTCCATTTTAACAAATAAACTAACAATTTCATTGTCATACTCATGTATTTTATTGTTGTCTACAGGCCTTTATTTAGGTTCCCCTCACGGCTCACATTTCCCATACTCCCACATGTCGTCAGGGTATCACAGAGGATGGTAGTTTAGACAGCTCCCTCTATCTTTGTCTGAACTTGGGTTGACAAAGTTGGCTTTTTTCTGCTCAGATGTTTTGTTTATTTCATTTTTGGGGAGGGGGTGGAAAAGGCTTTTATTTTACATCCTCCAGCAGCAGACAGTGCATAGGAAACAGGATAATAGATTCTCTAATTTTTAAAAAAATTTTTTAAAGAAAACATCACTTTTCTATTTCTCATTTTACATTTTTCATCACATTCTCTTCAGACACAGTTTATCCTGGTGGTAATTCACTCAGTCCAGCTGCTCTTCATAGAGTGTAACTACCCCAAGTTCTTTGTCTACTGGATAGGAATGTATGCTGTTATCTTCCTGGTTATGTTTGCCAACTTTTACATCCAAGCCTACATCAAACCCAAAGGCAGATCAGCCCCATCCAATGAAAAGGCAACCAACGGATCTATATCAGACAAGACTAAAAAGGCGTAGAGGTCTATACAAATTAACAGCTTAGGTTTCCTTTTGTTTTCACCAATATTTTTTTTTGAAATATTTATATTCACTGGTTTAATTCTCCATTTGTAAACAGTTTTGTTCACCTGAAGTCTGCACAGTTTGTTTTGGAAAGCAATGCCATGCTTGTAATGTATGTTGTGTGTATTGGCCTACTATGAATCAATCTGTGCTTAACTTCAATAAGTATTTTTAGTTAAACATATCATAAAAGTGTTGTTCAAACGGGCCTTCTTTTGCCGTAGCATATTTTGAAAACATTGCAAAATTTTTTGTCAAATTCTGTGACAAAATTTTGGCCTAAAATATAGATTCTCGCAGGATTTGTTGATAAATTTTACAGATTAATGATGGACTGTAGCCTTTACTTGATACAGTCTTATGCTATCTTGCTAGTGTTAAAAAAAGAATGCCATCAGACACTTTGGGAAACAAATGGCAGTTTGAAATAGTCCCAGTGATTTTATTATTTTATTGTTGCATGTTTCCATGTAATGAAATGGTATTTCTTTGCGATGTTCATTTCACTGTTTAAGCCAAGTGAATAAATTTGCATGTCACATCCTCTTCATAGCTTTTGACAAATCTTATATTTTAGGAAGAAAATCCATCTTTAAATACTGCAGTATAATAAATATATTATACATACATATTTTCTTGAAGATTATGTTATTATCATTTTTTGCTTGTTACTGACTTGCATACTTAGTCACTGTTATCTTTTTCCCTCTGGTGTAAAGGTGCTGTATACATTATTTGCCATGTGAACTCTGCAGGAAGTTTTGTATCATATCAACCTACCTGATCATATTTCTTATATGCTACTCGACTCTACATTTTTAGTTTAAAAAAAAAAAAAAGGCAAAGAAAACTTTTCAGCTATTTCTGGAAATGAATGACACTGCAAATGTCCTTGTCAGCTTCATGCAACTTAGAATATAAATTAGATTTTATTGAAAGATACTATTGATAAGATGGTAATGTTGTGTTGTTAAGTGTCACATCCCTTGCACAGTACATCAGCACACTACATCAGTGTCTAATTACCACAAGAGTCAGTCAAACTTTGATCATTTTTTTTCTTTCTGCTTTGCAGCTATAAAAAACAAGTTTTTGATTCATTGTATTGACAAAGGTATTTTCTCTTGGTTAGTTGAGTGTGTCACTGTTAAAGAAGAACTCTTTAGTTCAGTAATACTCATAGCGACTTGCAGAGAACAAAAAAATGGGGACTTTCCCCAATTACATCACCTAAGTTTATGATGGTCAAATATACCGGTACTGCATGCAGTTGATGAAAAAACCATAGCTTCATCAATAAAATCAATACATAAAACACTAAAATCACTTTGAAAATAAGTTGATTGCCATACGTTTTTACCAAATGTGTCTTACTGAATTCAGCTCAATAAGCATCATTTGTTCCCTATTGGAAATGGGAAACTGACGTTACAAAGTTTACCAGCTATGTAAAAATTATATCTGCAATGTTTTTGAGTAGCTGCTCTGTTTGTTACCCCAGATTTATGAATTACATTAAGAAATTTGTACACATTTTTTTATATTAGGTTTTCAGAATGTATATCTCTTGCTCTTTTAATCTGTGACACGCATTTTCCACAGGGAAAATTCAGTTATTGGTTGGAACCGTGATAGACTACTCTACCACTAACAGACAATTATCAGCTCAGTTATCCTCCTATCGCAGACACGCCACATAGGGCAGGAATTATGGCTCTTTGTTTTCCTCCATCTGCAGCTATCTGTTGAGCTGCTTCCTTTAACTTAGACTGTTCCACAGAATAGAGAATCTCTCTATTCTGTGGACTGTTCTTCCAAGAGTTGCTTTCAGTCTTCTGCCAAACTTAAGCAAAATTCTAAAAAGCCACTATTGGCTGAGAGAGAAGTTTTCTGTCCATGAGATACTTAGAATCGTTATTTGTCTATATTTTTATTTCATTACATCATTTTTGGTTTAACCATTTAGTGAGAAGCTGAGGTTGATGTACTGGTATATACACATACATGTATGTAGACTTTCGTTTGCGCTGTGTCTTTGGTTACAATATATATGTTGATGTTAAGTGCCTTTCAGAGGCAGCCCTTTTTATGTCATTCAGTGATCAATTAATACCAAAGCAATGCTTCATTATCTTTTTTAATTTTGGATAATTGTTTTGTTGTTGTTTTTTTTTTTTTGATTAATTTTATCTGGGTCACTGGATGAAAATAAATTTTCATCTTTTTTTTTTTTTTTTCTGGCCAGAAAATGTTGATATGTAAATTCAACTGATGCTTTGTCAGTTTCATGATTTTTGATACTCTTACATGTTATTGTTGATATTTAAGAGCGAAATATTTTTTGAATATTACAAATTATTCAAGGTATTTTTAAACCGATATTCTGTATTGGATCATGGAAAGTTGAAGTATCATTCACTTGAATGAATTTCTAAGAGCAATCTGTATGACATGCAGATCAAAGTAACCCACAAAGAAAATCACTTTTTATTTCTGATTCTTTTATTTTCCGTGCCTATGTCCTTTTCATGGAGGCACTAGGCGATCCAAGAGTGCAGGACTCTGTCAGATCAAATTACTTTAGCTTTTTCATAAATTATTGTCTTTGGATCATAAATGATTATCAAATTATAGTTGCATGATGACTTCTCTTTCTTATGAGACAATTTATATGTTTTTATGTTATGGCCACTTCAGTCTACCTTCTGGATGAGGCTTGGGTTATTTATATCATATTTATTTTGTCTTATATAATACAGGTACTGCAGTCAGTATGTTTGGTGAAGACACTAGCAGTATAGGCTAGGATAAATCTCTGACACACCTATTGGTGGACACCCGTAAACAGTTACTTTCTCATGTTTGCCAAAGGCAGTACAGTGGAAACCTGATAAAACAGGATTGCTGGGGCCAAAGAAAGGTTCTGTTATAAGTGATTCCTGTTATAACCTATTAACAATGAATTAGAGGAATTAAACATTGCTAGCCTATTGCCTGATTATGGGAGACTTTTTTTTTTTTCATGGATAGTCTCCCTTCATTGAATTATTTTGCTCTTGCGTGATTCAGCCAAAAGCATAGTGATGACAATAACAATATATTAACATGATACATTATAACTATCGGAAATTATAGTATGTTCATGTATTGGTACCTACTAATATTAGTTGTAGTCAAACGTCTTACAGAGGGACTCTAACCACATGGATATCTAACACACACGGCACTTCACCAGGCTCGTGGCTGAACCACCCCCCAACACAGTGCCAAGAACCGAACCTAAGCTGAAGCACACTGAAAGATCAAGGGTATCATATTACCTCACCCACTGTTCCCCTTCTCCTGGCGTCCTTCCCTTGTGGGTAGTGGGCAATGAAATCAGTCAAGTGGCTTGAGGAATCCGGAAGAGAGGAGGGATGCTCACCCATAATCCATAACCCGGTAAACGAAACAGGCTGAGATGCTGGGTCCACATGGATAAGAAAGCTCATCCCCACCCCCTCCCCACCTTACGTCACACTCAGTGAACAAAGCAGATGAAATGATAGTGGTCAAGCTATCACGTTTGTAGTGTACTTGACCCAGTTGTGCACCTCAGGCATACAGGTGAACTATATTGTGAGCGCTTAGTGGTACAGATATCCTGTTATAAACGATTCGACTGTCACAACATACTGCTCTACAAGATAATATTCTACTAATGTCAAAGAAGGAGTGGTCATGGGCGTACACGATGCTCCTGTTAATATTATAAGCGATTTCCTGTTATAAGTGGTCCTGTTATAAATGGTTCCGGCTGTATTAGTGTAGATAACTTGTGAATGAATTCCCGAGCATTATCACAAAAACAACTGAGATGATCTTGAGTTTTCTACATACACAGTAAACATCACAGTTTAGGGAAGAAAATGCACATGTAATGTGATGGAACCTTGTGTTTAGAGATATCAGAAACAATGAGAATTATGCAACAATGGCATAGTTTTAAATGACCGCTCTTCTTGCTTTAGAGGCTGTCTAACAGATTACATGTACTTGAATGTCAAATGTAAATCCAAACATGGGTAATAATGAACATTTTTGAGTGGACACAGCTGGTTTTGTTGTCTTTTGACCTAGAACAGCAGTGTAGCTCGTCAAACACAATCTGTTTGCCTACATGCCTCTACGCTACTGTGTACCTGGTGATCTATCTCTTTTGCTGCACACTTTCTTCGTTAGCCTACACTACAATGGTGCAAAGTTACATTGCTGCCTGATTCGTAACAGGCCTGTTGACATTGTGCGCAGAACAGGATACTTTATGTGTGTACATGTGCTGTTATGCCTGTGGTCAGTGTATTCCATGCTACTAGGTCTAGAAATGTGATCTGTAACTTTTTAAAGAGGTCACAATTTTCTCCTGTCTCAGCTTTTATCAGCTAGAGGAAATGACTCAGCCTCTACCAGAAGGTTGTCATCGAAGAGGCAGTGACTATAAAAATCAAAGCCTAATAGTGAAACAAATTTTTTTGCATCTGTGTCACATCTGCAGCTGATGTGCATTTATTGACATGGGAAGTAACCATATAAAATGCCCTGGACTAAACCCTCTGTATTTCTCTCTATGCTAGAATGAGACATCTGAAATAAGAAGAGATTTAATCAGGGCACTGAATGTCGTTATTTTAATGGGTTTCACTGTACATGTACATGTATATTGCATTGTACTTCCCTAGACTCTGGTTATTTTCTTTGAACTTTGAAATCCCTACCTTTTTTGTTTTGTTTTTTTAAATTGTTTTCAGCTTTCATTTTAGACTTAAAGCAATCCTTGTGCACAGTGTTGTCACCACAAAGCACTCAGCATAATAGGCCTCACAATTTGAGGTTGTCTGCATTTATTTTTCTTGATTTTTTTCATTGTGATTCCTATTATGTATTAGTTCTGATTTGTCCAGTGTTAATGAAATAAAAAGGTGATCTCAAGCATTTTATGGGTACCGGTATGAACATTTTTTGGCCTTTCTTGTTTTCTTTTTTCATTGTTTAGGCCAAGGATACATTTTTAATTTATATTTGTTTGAAACGTGAGCTTTCACGTAACTTTCATACTAAACGATTTTGAATGTTTTCTTTTCTTCACTGTAGAGCTTTGCTCTGTTCCATTGTCATTTCTGTTATGTTTTTTTTTTTCATCATCCTTCCTTGTTTCATTTTAAATGGAAAAGCTTTTCTTAAAAGTGGGAACTGATAGATGATTCATTGGCATTAAATTCAATATTCAGTAAGAGACTAGGAAGATGATTGATATAATTTTTCTCTTAATGGTGGAAAGGATAATCATTTGCAGCTGGATCAATAAGAAGACTACTTGTATCGTGAAAGTTTGGATTTCTGCGAACAATGTGCATACTTTTGTCTTTGCAGAGTTGGGTTGCTATATAACATAACATACTATATAAGTCTGAATGGTCTCTGCTTGAAACAAGTTGTGTTTTCTTTTCTTTTTTTTTTAATATTGATTGTAACATTTGTGGATTTTATTAAAATTACCAAAGACATGATTTGTGCCAAGAAAAAGTTAATTACAAATCATACCATACTCATAGTTCGCCTCATGCTCAAGATATTTTTTATTTTTTTTTTTTTGTGGTTGTGATTTGTCACCTTCATTTTATTTATATCAGATGTTTATTCTCAGTGTTGCATCAGTAATAATAATAATAATAATAATCATGAGTACAGTATATTTAGAAGCTTCATGAATAGTGAATAAACTTGGCGATGAAAACTTCAGAGTTAATTATGAGTTGATACTTCTACTCTTTTTTTTTTCATTTCAAATTTTGATAAAGGTGATTCTAGTTCATTTTTTTTTTTTTTTTCATTCACAAAGTTTGTTTGCTGCATGATATAAAGTGTCTGAAAAGTGGGAACCCAACATTAAGAATGCATGGATTGATGAAAGTGTGGAAATTATTGTTAATGTTGGTGGTGGTTTGAAATTATTAGTGGTTTTAGAGTTGTCATCCATTGAAAATGCATTGTTTTTTCCTGAAAGCAGGAATTTGATGCGTTTGAATCCACACTTCACAAACACCTTTGAAAAGTTAGGCTGTTCTGTATTAGGATAGGTAGGTATTCAACGATGTCATGAGATGAGTTCATGTTAGCTAAGCATATAATTACAATTCAGAGGTCCTTTGAATACAAGTTTATATTCTGCAGTTTTTGTGTAGCGATACACTGCTATAGTCAGTCTGTCAGAAACAGATGGTAACATGAGTCATAATATAGATGTATTGCAGCTTCTTATCTTTATGGGCAGCCTATGTAATACGTGTCGGCCTATGTCCATGTATTTATTCAAGTCTTAGTCTTGACATCATTCATGGATAGAACAATTACTCATAATCCCTATTTGTACAATTGCATGTAGTCAATGAAGGTCCAGTGTATCAATAAAAATATCTACTGGTATTAACAAAGCATGACACTGGTAGAGCTTCCATTCTTCAGATGAAATATTTAAAGATGTATTCATTTTTTTCTAGTTGTTTTTAAATACATGTATTATCACAGATTTTTAATGCTTTTGACAACTTGTCATTTGTGAATCATCAAAGTCATGATGACTCTTTTTCGCTCTTTCATTTTATGGTCCATGAAAACTAAGTCATAAATATTGCTTTCAAAAGTAAAGATAGCATTTTTTTTTTTTTCTTTTGTAATCAAACAACCGTCGAGATAACCTCCGTAAGGAGGTTGAAAGACGTACAAAGAATGTGACATAAACTCTGCATAAAGCAGTTCCTGCTCTCTACTATTCTACTAAGCATGTTTTTATTGGCTTACAAATACATGTAAGTGCATTTGGTAAATCCAGACTTTGGTAATCACTTAACAGTTTTAAACAAATGGAATACACAAAAATGTTCAGAATACTAATATTATACTAGCTTTTCACCACAAATAGTTCCGTTTACTTGAGACTTTTCCGTGCTCTCGTATTGACTTAATGAAATTTGTTGATTTAAGAAAATTGCTCCGACTTGACGCTGCAGATAGAACAAACATAAATGCCTGACCCAGCCAGAGGCTCCTCACAAGACTAGGATATACAATATTAGCAAAAGCTAAACTATAGCCAGTCATTGACGTCTTGACCCATAGCAGTCCAGTCAGCCTACTAAAGCGGCTGAGTGAAATTGGTTGGCTTGTGTAGAAAACACATCGTTGTTATCTTGGCACTCAGAGGTAGACAAGCCCAAACATGTACATGTATTTGTGCTGCAAATCTGAGTTTGGTAAAAGTTTTGAGCATCTTTGATGTCTGGAGCAGGCAGGTCCTCTACTGACAAATTTATTGCAATGTAGCATCATGAATTTATAGTGCTGTGTCTTCATTTGTGGTTCATGTGTAGTCTAATCCCCACAGAGAATATTAAATGTGTTTAACTACATATATAGCTTTGTGTGTTAAACTACATGTAGATCAGTTTGTTTAGATTATTAATTTATATTCCGAACTCGTAATTAGCAACATAATGTTTTTATGTATTTTGTATGCTTGAACCTTATTATTTTCAATTTTTTTCAAAAACTTTCTTTGCACCACAGTAATCTTTGTTTGAACATCTTCAGCTTTTATCTTGGGTAGCATGCATGCTCACTCTAATTTTCCTTTATTTCTTAAACATTTCCGTTTCTACTCTTCCTGGGGATTCAGAACTTTGTTAGAACTATTACATGACATGTCTTTTTCATTTCTTTGATAACTGTTCATATGTTTCTCTACAGTCTTTCTCTTTTTTTACAAAATGATGCAGTTTAACTCAAGAGAAATCACTTTCCTTTCGTATAAATTTACAATGTATTCATTTTGCACTTTTTTATTTTTATTGATTATTTCATACTCTGAATAAAATACATGTATGTATGATGCTGAAGCAGTTCTCATTAATGTACATGACCATTTCTTAGGTTATTTTCAAAACTCACAGCAGAAATACATGTACCACCTGTTTCATTAGTTTTCCATACAACATTATGGACAATGACAGTAAACAATACTTTGCACTGTTATTTCCATTTTTTTTTTTTCCCCTGAAATTTACCAACTCACTTTTTCATATGAACCTTGAAGGAAAGGCAAAAATTAATACATGTACATGTAAGTGTAAAAGTAAAGTGACTGATGTTCTTAAATTTGAACAGCAAAAAAATGTACAAGAACTTGACTGTATCATCTTGATCCCTGAAGCATCTGTGTCTATGATGTAAACACTATCTTTTGAGACCCAAGAATGTAAAACCACAGATCTCGAACACAGTTTGTTAATGTATGTATAATTCAGTTACTGGAACATGTGCTGTATTTCAATTTACAATCTCAAAAAGTAGTAACGGTCATGATTGGCAGTTATCTGCTTATCATGGCTGTGATAATGTCATTATCCCAAAGATGTTAAAAGAACTGCATTTTTTTTTTCTTCATTTTATTTAGTTATTCAGTTTCAGTTCGGATATATAGTAGAAGGTATTATGCATGTAAAGGTGTCTGCTTACATAGCTACTATTGAAGGTCCTATTTGGTTTCAAATTTTTATTATAAAACAATATTTTCACTGCTTCAGCTTGACAATCCCATTAATTAGCATCTTATTTTATTCCCTGGAGGATCATTTATTTTATACATTATGAATAAATTAAATGTATTTTAATTACGTGCTTTTGTTGCTTTTTTTTTTTTTTTTAAGTGTTTGCTTCAAGCTATAATCTGGTTGTAATCTGATATTCACATCTAATACATATCTATTCCTGTTTCATTAAACTGTGGGTAAGTCAAATAATGCAGTAGAGTATCAAATCAATAGCTAAGAAACATTGTAAAGAATTCATTCTTTACTGTTTGAGAATGAAGAATTATGTGTGAGGAATTAATCAGAGATCCACAGATGAATTAATTGATGGGACAAGGTGCTGGTACATACAGTCATATAGGTTGTTAAATGTATGAGGCACTGATCTACTGAAGGAGATGTGCATACAATAACAATAAAATAAAAGGGAGCATTTTCCTTAGATGGCCGAGACGGGAGGGGCTGAGAACTCCTACAGGGGAAACTGAAATACATGTAGCTTCCTCCATGGAGGGATTGAAATAGCCTGCTACCGAGGAGGGTTATGATAGCCTTTTTTTACAGAGGCTGGAGGAGGGTTAAAATCGCCTCTGAAAAGCACTGAAAAGCCTAAGTAAAACTGATGGAATGACATGGTAACACTGTCTTAAAAGATAGTCTGACATGAGATAACTGATCTGTAGCCTACATGTAGATCTAAATCTTGTAGAGTATGATAGGTTAGAATGTTGGCCTTTGAAGTCTTAAAATAACCCCTCAGGTAATGCAACCTTCTCCAGCGGTCCTGTTTTTTTCCCTTTATTTCATTAGTCTTGTCTCTGATAATATTAACCCCTTCAGAGGTCAAACTCCCTTAAAGTCATCTCCTAATAAATGGCCCACGACACACTAAAGCCTGTCGCTGTATTGAAAAGATGCTTGGCTCTCTTCACCTGTCTCGTGTTGGCAGGGATACATAAACACACACCCACACAGCAGTTTATACTAGCACTCCTCGCCCTTCTTGCATGCCTTTGCTAAGCGGTGGATGGTCAGTACAACTGATCACTGACTGCCTTGCCACTGACACCAGGGATGTCAAACTTGTCTCAAAAAAGATGGAAAATTGATCACCGGTTACATAAGACACTTCATGCTAGAAATTTTCAGTTTTTCAAAGACGTTTGTAAGTTTTCACAAGACCCTGGGATAGGAATAAAATTATACAACTAGTGGAAATTCCAAGGACTGAAATTAAAAAGATCCCACAATCAGTGCCATCGTCATAGTCATGAACCATAGCTACACTAGATCTCTTTTCTAGATCTAGATCACAAACAGCTGCCCTCTTACAATTATACTAGTCTTTCTAAGATCATGAACACATTATCAGTTCTTGCCAGTAGGCCTACTCTGATGTGCTGATTTTCCATCAACAACCCTCACGTGACCACTCGACTGCATATTGTCGGGTGTGAGGAATTACGCGCTGAAATTTTGATCTCGATCTTCAAACAGCCGCTAAATAACAGGCCAACAATCGTCCGAGGTATGAGGATAACTCTTTCGTACTTCCCCTTTCACTGTCATGGTGCAGAATTCGTATCATAAATTATTATAAAACTGCGATTGCCTTGTGGATTCAGTAGGCCTACAGTAAAAGTTGGCAGCTGGTCAGCCAAAAGTAGGGAAGTCGGCGACAACCAAAAAGTCAGAATTCAGACTATAGTCCGAAGTTTGACATCTCTGTGACATGCAGTTCCGCAATTGGCCCTCTTCACTTGCCTCATGTTGCGAGGATACACCAACACCTACTCCCACTCGGCTCTCTTCACCCTATTTGTTGATACTCACACTTAAAGACAGTGCAGACAGGCACTGTGCCCGATTTAATTTCAGTCACATTTTTAGATCATGCAGGTCTAATAATACTGACATAACCATCCAGCAGAAGATTGAAAATGCATATGAGCCAAGGTCAAAAGGTGCCCCTTTTTTTATGGGTAAATATATTCATTAACATGAAAGTAGATATGCTGTTTTT
>JBCAUA010381378.1:0-18359 GCA_038406235.1 Peronia verruculata | reverse complement strand
ACAGACAGACAGACAGACAGACAGATAGATAGATAGATAGATAGATAGATAGATAGATAGATAGATAGATAGATAAAAAGGATAGAGATAAAGAAAGGAAGTGGCATGTAGAAATTTTATTGGAGAAATGCTGAAACTCAGAGCAAAAAGAAAGAGAGAAATATTGGATCTCTGGAACAGAGAAAGAGAGACAACACGGAAGGATGTTGCAGACACAGGAGGTATATCGAGAGAGGCATTAGGCGATTTGACTTGGCATTAGGAACACCAAGCATCTCCTTTCTTTATAAATATATGTATAACACATCACCATAGACATATCTATGGTCACCGCGGACTCCCTGGTTACACCCCATGGCTGTATGGAAGCAATAAGTGTAAATGCGATCTTATGAAGCACAAGATCTTGCCATTCTGAAAAAAGCACGTCCTCATTTTGATTTTAGGAAAGAAGAAAAAATCTTTCAGTTCTGACTATTGCTGCATGTTGTGAAACTTGCATTACTGCATCCACGTTGTGAAATGATGCCCTTTCACAACAGAAAGACATCGAACTATTACTAGAAATTGTCACAGAATCGCGATGCACAAAATGCAAAACATTGTTTTAATTGAAATGCGACACGTTGAAATCAGGCTCTCGTCACATTTTGAACGAATGGAATCATTGGTATCGCTGTACAGAGAATTCATTTTCCTCTCTGTGTGTAAAAAAAAAAAAAAAATGTGCTACCTTATGCAGAAGTCGAGCTATTGACTATTAGAGACGATTTGGGGGAGGGGGGGGGGGTGACCTGTTGCTGCAGCTGAATTTATTGAGAGAACGGCCGATCGCTTTTGTAAACCCTTTTTAATCTTTGTTAACCCGTGCCGCTAAATTACAATTTTTGGGCTTTGACAATGTATTTCAGCTAATTTAATTCGGAAATGCATTTTTACATTGATAGAGAGAGCTCCTGTGAACAAAAAAATGTCTTAAAAACTCGTTCACTGTTGAAAACACGTGAATTCTCAGATTCAAAGGAGGTTGAAAGACGTATATAATAAACTAGGTTTCTCCGATCGCCTCGGTGAGACGAGCGCCTGATTTCATCGTGTCACCTCTCAATTTCTGCCGCGAGTTACAGATAGGAGGACTAGGTTCCGGGTTGTTTTTATCGCATAGTATATTATAGATGGCCTTCGATATTTCATGATATTCACTTTGATCACGTAAATACATGAATCTCACTTTTCACAGTAATAATAAATTTATATAAATGTCTTATAATTTAAGACGGGCTTTCGTCTAACAACTCAGTACATTAGAGGGGGAAAAAAATAACAGTCTAATTGTAAAATTTAAAAATAAAACTGGTGAAATCTAAAGAAAAAAAAAAACAAATTAAACTGGCATAAGTCTCTTGTCGAGGCAACATCAAAGAGATGGTCATGATGATGATTGCTATAACAATAAAATAACACTTATAAACTTAACTAAAACAATAACAGCAAAAATCAAAAGAATGATTCAATGACATTCTCACATGATACTGGATTGTTTGTAAAATGAAGAGAAAAAATACACTCCTGTAACTGGAGTCAGACCTGTAGAGACAATAGTGCGTGCATGCGTGCGTGCGTGCGTGCGTGTGTGTGTGTGTGTGTGTGTGATGTCTAACTAGCAATCCGCAGGTGGCTGAATGGCGTAATAATAATGTAAGTGTGGGAATATGTATGTGTTTACTGTGTGTGTCGAATGGACTTAAAAAAAAAAAAAACAAATGTGCATGTGTAGATACGTGGACCCATTCAGTGACCCTTACTCAAAAGGTTCCGCAAAAGACTTTATTTTGGCCAGAATTCTGGGCATGATACTGGACCAGGTGAAAGAGAAGGTGTTGAATTCCAGAACGCCGATGTTGTCTCCAGCAGCTTGTACAGCGAAGTTGTCGTGGTCTATGACATCAATTTCTGGGGTGACAGCCGAGCGCGGGTGTTGCTTGATGGCGTCCATCAACGGTTCTAGCCAGCCTGCGAACGACGGAATATACTCAAAAATGGCATGACTACAAGTGCAAAACCCATAGCTTCGTCGCCCCTGTGTAAAGTCATGCGGTGAGAATAACATTAACAATCATTTTTAATATTTCATATACTTTATCGCAAGCATTATAAGACGTGTAAAATTAACACTCTGGATATTATTATCCCCAATGGAAGAAAGTTTAAGGCAATGACTTGCTTACATAAAGGTAAAGCAGATCCACCGAAAGAGTTGAGCAACTGTGTAAAAAGAAGTTGAGCCTAAAACATTCTGTTGTAAAGTAATAAAGTATATATGTATATACATCTTTATTTCTTCAGAGCTAGACCTAGCTCTGTGAATGTATATTTGAACCGATGTGAGGAACGCAGAATAACTTGTACAGAAGAATAAAGCTAAGTGCTTTCAAAATATTTCACGATCTTGCTGTCATGCTATAAGAAGGAGCGATGTAATAAGCAACGGGCTTCCATTGAAGAATTTGTGAGCAGTTCGAAGATTTACAAAATTAATGTAAATGTGGGGTGCTTTGAAAGTGGACCACCAATCTTTTAGTGTATAGCACAGACATAACTATGCTCTCTGTGTACTGGCAATGACTGGGTCCCCTCTGCAACTCGAGAAAAACCCCACCTGTCACAATGATTTCGCTGTTACAAGTTTGTGGTTAGGAACTCTGTAAATAAAGAATGAGCCCATCCATTCAGAAGCATTTAAGAAATGGGCATTGTCAAATGTAAAGCAGATAAAAATGACTAAGCTTTTAATTTGGTTACGGCAATGCGGAGCATAGAGAAGATTGTATGTAACATGAAAGTAAGTTAGCTAGGAAAATGTCGTCGTCGGAACCCGTACGTCTCGAGAGACGATTGTGTAGCGCTAGGTTTGGATGGTGTAGCGCTAGGTTTGGGGATGGCATCTTCACAGAGACTCCCCTTGCCTTTCTCCTTTCACTCTTGTCTGCGAGCTGGTTGTTTCTGGTGTTTTCTGCTCTCTTCACTCCCTCCCTCACTGACAGTGGCTCTCCAGACCTGACGGTTGTCGGCAGAGCATTCCCAGATGTTGGGGGTCAATGTCGGCTGTCTTCATATCCCGCTTGCATACGTCCTTGAATCGAAGCTGCGATCTTCCTGTGGGGCGGGGGCCCTCGCGCAGCTCCCCATATAGCATGTCCTTTGGGATGCGCCCGTCCATGCGGCGTAAGTGGCCAAGCCACTTGAGGTGTTTCTGGCTGAGGAGTGCAAACAGGCTGGAATGCCGGCGCGCCGGAGGACCTCTGTATTTGTCACCTTATTTTGCCACTTGATTTGAAGGAGGCGTCTGAGGCAGTGTAGATGGAAGCTGTTGAGCCGCTTCTGAACGGCATATGTAGTCCAAGACTCGCTCCCGTTCAGCAAAGTGCTGAGTACGCAGGCCTAGTAGACGCATGGCTTTGTGTTCACTGTTATCTGGCTGTTGCTCCAAACACGCTTATTCAGCCTGGACATGACTGCGGCGGCTTCCCATCCTGGGAGAGAGAGCTGGCAACGGTGGATCCCAGGAACGTGAAAGTTTCCA
The DNA here is from genome assembly GCA_038406235.1 of Peronia verruculata. NCBI lineage: Eukaryota > Metazoa > Mollusca > Gastropoda > Systellommatophora > Onchidiidae > Peronia > Peronia verruculata. The sequence continues at coordinate 14,776 of JBCAUA010381378.1, read as the reverse complement.
CAACCTCGAGATGTGTGTTGTCGGTGGTGATGTCCGGCGCTGTGTCTGTGCTCTGGGCTAAGATATTAGTCTTGTTTAGACTGATGGTCAGTCCGAATTCCTTACAGGCATAGGACAGGCGACTGACTAGCTCCTGTAGACCAGCCTCGGTGTGAGACGTCAGCGTAGCGTCGTCTGTGAACCGGATGAGGACCTCTCTAACCTTCGTCCTGGCCCGCAGTCGGATCAGTGGTGCGGTCTTGGTTGCAGCGGGGCCGGTGGCTGTCTTGGTGCCGTCGTACATGCCCCTCGCATTACCCGTATCGGCGGCTGAATGAATATTGCTGCACAGGTTTAGCCAGTAGTCATTTGCGCAGCGGCGGGCTGTCTGCTGGGCTTTGATGCGTGCAGCTCTGAGGGCGTCGCGGGTGCAGGGGTACTGCTTGTGGGACAGCAGGGCTTCACTCTTAGCTTCTGTGACTGGCTGCGTTCTCTCTTCCCGAATGCAGAGAGTGCTGATGTGTATATGATGTCTCTCAGGAAGCCCCACTTGCTGTCGACATCGGTTCCATAGAGATTGTGAGCAAACAGCTTCTCACTGAAGGTATCTTTGAACAGCTGATTCTTTGCAGGTCCCTTGTGCAGCAGGTGTTGATACATGGGAGACTTTTCGCTTTGGAGCGGTGTATCTTCTTGGTCTTTAACCTCGCTTTGCTGCAGATGAGGGAGTGATCTGTATCGCAGTCTGCGCTGTGGAAATTTCTTGTGTGGAGGACGCTGCGTAGGTTCGCACGCCTGGTGATGACGAGGTCGAGCTGGTGCCAGTGGCGAGGAGACTTTGTGGCGTTCTTTGCACTTGAAGTATGTGTTGGTCACACACAGACCATGGTGGCAGCTCAGCTCCAGCAGTCTCTGACCGTTCTCATTCATCCTGCCTATGCAATAGTGGCCGAGACAGGAGGGCCAGGTGTCGCAGTCGGCTCCCACTCTAACATTGAAGTCCCCCAGTAGGTACAGTCCTTCGGAGCTAGGGATCCTGGATGTTGCCTCATCCAGTGCCTCGTAGAACTGATCCTTGGTCTCTGGGTTGGAGCAGAGTGTTGGCGCATAGATGGTGAGGAGGTTGCTGCTGTTGTTGAGAGGCGGAGAGAAAGGATCCTCTGTGTTCCTCCCGTTGGTGGTTCAATGGCTGCAGACAATGAGTTCTTCACAGCGAAGCCCACACTATGCCATCTAGGGTTGTCCTTTGACAGGCCCTGCCAAAATAAGGTGTAATTAGCCTCTCTGATGAGACCGCTGTCAGCCAGGCGGGTTTCCTGAAGGCAGGCAATGTCGACGTTCAGCCGAGCCAGTTCCCTGTTGGTGACTGCAGTCTTGCGGGCGTCGTCAATCTGTTGGAGGTCGTCTGTCAGTCCAGGACACATGGTCTGTACGTTCCAGCTTGCGAGTCGAAGAGCTGGAGTCTTCTTCTTTCTTTCCTTTCTGCCTGGTGCGGGATTTACAGCTTGCTTGTTAGAATGATCAGTCCCTAAGCCCCGCGCACCCAGCAAGGCAGGCAAGCTGTGGCGGGAGAGCACCTTCCTGGCTGGGGGCTGCCCAGCTTAAGGAGGGCGGTAGCTGTCCAGTGAGACACAATGTTATCTTCCACCGTCGAAAATAGCCCCAGGCGCTCGTTTCCTACACCAGTCGGAATAAGCTTTTAACCGGTAACTGCTAATTCCTGTGTTTTGCTGAAGTCTTGCGGCAACGCTGGAGTGTCCTCTCCAGTGCGCTACGAGCGTGGGCGGGGGTATATGGAGAACTTGGGGTGCCCAGACGTTAGGTTCCCCCTCTCGGCCTTGCTGATAGGGTCCAAATGAAAGGATGAACCAATACAGTTTGGTACCAGCGGAGCTGCAGGAGTTGCCGGAAGGTATTGAAGAAAGCCTACCAACCGCCTTAGGAACTCCACTAGCTAGGAAAATGTCGTCGTCGGCATCCGTAGGTCTCGAGGGATGATGGTGTAGCGCTGGGTCTGGGGATGGCATCTTCTAGAGTGGTTGAGGAACTAGGAAAATGTTGAAATAGTAAACAGAACATGCAGAACATGGGGCTCGTTGCAAGATAAACCAGCAGGGACGATGTGGTAGAGGTGACGGTTAAAACAGGAGAAAATAGATTGCAGGGCATGTAGATAGTGGACAATTTATTGACAACCCTATGTATTTACTCGTTAGCATGTCATAACTTTGCATGGACACACACACACACAGACACACACACACATACACACGCACTCATGCACGCACGCACACACACACACATACACACACACACAAACTTCTAATGGTGAATTTGAGTAGGTGTGCCATATTGTATGACAAACTTTCATTGTAATTTTTCTCACAGATGAGAACATTGGAGGAGCTTGGAGCAAGCGCCATATTACACGTCAGAAACTCCTTATATAACTTACTCATTGTGTCAGAGCAGTGACAACAGCGATAACAATTATGATCTTGTATCCACGAGAGGATATGTTATGCTGAACAGTCGACTGTCGTGATATAGAACCGCACTGTGAGGCGGAAAACGGAAAAATTAATCCAATAAGAATTAGTCTTAATGAAAAGACTGTCATGCAAAATCTGACCTCGTGGCATAAGAAGCAGTTTATGCCTTGCAGATGGACAAGTGACCAAGAGATGGAGTTTTGTTACAATGAGAATTTTTATTTGCTTATGTCAGCATCTTAAACACGAATAAAAAAAAAAAATAGATGTTCACGGATTCAAGATCTGAGCCACAGCCTATTTACATATTCTATATAAAGCGCTGTATAAATGCTGCTATGATCATTATTCAACCAGGGAATCTCTCAGGCCAAGGGAACACCGTAAATACACACACACACTCACGCGCACGCATGCACACACACACACACACACACACACACACACACACACACACACACACAAGAATGGGACAATGGAATTATCCCGGTTGGCATTTTCATAAGAATTGTGTCAAAAACCAAGTGGAGAGCGAGAGGGTGGGTATAAGGTTGCAAAATGAGAATAGAGCTATACCTTGTCCATACGTTCACATAATTCAGTTCCTCAAAGAAGAGAATGGAGACTGAAAAAGACACGGGATTCCATATGTGCATAATACACTTTCGATGTTCCAAAAAGTACATGGGGGAAAATTAGAACGGTCTGGGCAAATGATTTATGAAACGATCCTGATCCATTCTCTGTTGTTTAGGAAGGCAAAAGAAGTTTATAGGGATGACAATGAAAGATGAAACTCTATCTCTAGCTCATCATAATACATAATCATACTAATTAAATCATCAGCGACTTGGATGTACTAGAAAAGTGAAGATGTGAAATAACATCTTTAAAATCTAATATGGACCACTTACAAAAGAACTATAGCGGACAAGGAGAGTTCATGGAGTGAGAAATAGAATCCATACCTTCTTCACATTCCACATGTGAATCCAAGAAGAGAAGGACTGGCCCTTTGGCCTCCTGTACCCCAGCCAGCCGGGCCCGCACCAAGCCTGAACGTTTCTTCATACGGATGAGCCGCAGTTTGTCCACCTGGGCCACATAAGATTCCAGCGATTCATGCATCGTGACTGCAAAATGTTCGGGGCATGCTACTAGAATATTTTCCTTACTAGATTAAAAGAACAGTTTTCGTCACACTCACTATAATGTCTAAGAATGAAACTTACAAGTTTCAGTCACTTGCATTAGCCTAGATGTGCATGTTGGCCCAGTGTGCATGTCACGAAAATTATGAGCTTATAACGCTACCGTTTGGGAAATATCAGTGCCAGCTTGGTTAAACTGTCTGCAGGCATTGTTTTCAAAAGACTAATGTTCAAAAGCGATGCGATGCAAGATTAACGCCTACCTTCAGTTTATTGAATTTAGAGGGATACTTCCCAAACAGTCTCAGCCAGTGAAACTCTTTCAAAACAGTCTTGATAAAAACTTATGTTTACCTTATGCCACTGTATCACTAACTAGTTTGTGAAATATGTTAAGACATTTATTATATTATATGTAAGATCACCTCATTCAAAGGTATTCATTCCTTTTTATTACTAACTGTGGACTTGCTCTTGCTAAAATGATATTGTCTGCTACTAAGAGTATCAGTGTCTTCTTTGAGATATTCTGCTCAGTCCCATAATATGGCTTTGATAGTTTTTGGTTCAAGCTCGATTATCTTCTGATGGATTTTGAAGGCTGGCCTTACCCAGGTCTGAGGCATCATCCACCAGGAGAACTTCAGCCACCAGGTGTGGAGGAGACCTGCTCAGAACGCTGAGGATGGTCCTCAGGAGAACTGTCCAGGCTTCATTGTAGAAACAGATGACAATGCTGGCCTTAGGAAGATCTAGACTGTATGGTGGTCGGCTCCTGCACCTGCAAAACCGTCAGAGAATGAAATCCAGTAGATTAAGTGAAATAAAGCAGTGGTCACTGGTATTGATATTGGATTTTTGTCTAATGGCGCAATAGCACAATTACAGCTACACTGAACCATAATATACGATATTATCGACAGTCAGGAGTGAAAACAAAATATATCGAGTTGCATAATAACGATCCTTCAAAATCACACAGGTGCAAACATGCGGTGTAATGTACGGCTTGAGACCACCTTGTTTGTGATTTCTTCAGTGTATTTTCCTATAAATGTAGGATAACATTTTGTGGTGACCTCTAATAGGTCTAGTTCTTGCAGTTACTCTATAGCTATAGACAAAAACTCGAGAAACGGGCAAAAAATAAAGGAGACTTAGTCTATTGCGATTGACTCAATACTGTGAAATCGTCCTCTCGTCTGTCCACAAAACTGATGGCACTAAAACTTTTCACTACTCCTTTCTTCTTTCTTATCACGTGACCATGCTGTCGTCAGGACATTCACCAATGACGGTCCACGCTCCACCATTTGCTGCGATTCCCTGCTGCCTTCGGTGATTCTGCGAAGCTGAGTTTTGATGTTGCAAACCCCTCTTTTGCAAGGCCTGAGTTGCCTTGTTTAGCAAATCATGTGCCTTACAGGAATATTTATTTCTTTTTTGTCAGGTAACTCATATTGGCCAAAACCACTAAAAGAAGAGAAATCATTTAATGTTCTTTTACAGGCAATAGCGGATTTGGGGGGGGAGGGGTTGGTCCCCCCCCCCCCCCCCGAAAAAAAAACCCACCCCAAATAAACAAACTGGAAACTACGTGGGCCTTTGGCTCTCAACATCTCACAATATCAGTAATTTTCATACAGAGCACACATTAGAATGAAGGTTTTTGATACCGTCGATGATATGATCTTGCAAGTTTTGACCATCCTTGAGTCTCATTCCCCTGTACAAAGACATGAACAGAAGAACCACCTTCAATACCTGGACTGGATCCACAGTTTTTTTTTTTTTTTTTCCCACCTGTTTTTCAGACACTTGCGTTGTGGTCTAACGGCACATCAGCAAAATCACGGCTAAATGTAGGCCAAACACGGTAAGTCTAGAGCACTGTGTATTACCACTGTTAGGTTTGACACAGATGTGGGCTAAACATTGTCCCTCAGATATGAAAGCAAAAGCAAACAGAGTTCTCACATTCATGTCAAAAACCGCACGCTGAATATCATGCTGTTTGGGGGTCTAGAAATATGAGAACACTGTAAGATTGGTAAGTCCAACCCTTCTCTTCTTTCTTCAAATCTGTCTTTAAATAATAATAATAGAAATAATAATAATGATGATAAATGAAGATGACAAACGAAGGAGATTTCTGCCTCCTCTCCTCCCCCGTTCATCCCCTCTCCCTTCCCTAACCCAACTCATGCACGTTCACACCCCCTTAGCTGACTGGTTCCCAACGTCTGTGGCTTATAACTTTGTCAGTTCGACCTTTGTTTCTGTGACAGAGTCCAGCAATGCCAGACGCACAGGGAATGTCCAACTCTGTAATCCCTTGAGGATCATAGGGGATAGCCTGTGTCACGTGACACACATCCCTTAATTTGAGGACCAGGCGTCTGTCACGAACCCGCCAATTAGGTGTGTCGGAGACCGTCGTCGATGGCGGTGGGACTCTGAATAAATGATGAGGAAGTATCCTAGTTCTTCTTTTACCAACCCATTACTTCAGCCTTGTGTGACATGTTATAATTATGAAAAAAAAAAAAATGTACAGCTCAAGGCTGAAAGGTCAAATAAACGAAGAGGACAAGAGTTAATATGTTCTCAGTGAGAAACATAAAATAATGAAGAAGACCGTGCAATCAGTGCAGATGATATACTCCAGCCACAGTTGAATTTCAGCTTTGCCTCTGAGTAATAACATATTTTTGTCTAATTATAGCCTGCCGTCGAAACTAAAAGGCTTTTGAAAAACATGTTTTTGCAGAATATAAATGAGATATAAACGAACATTCACATTTTTATGACTGTGGGAGGGCTGTATTATTCTTTATGGCTTCCAGCATAGCAGAGTATCAAAGCATCCCTGAGATCTGATTTACAGTAAAGCATGGCAATGGGGTGTGACAGAATATAGAGAAGCAATGACCTGCCAAACTCTTGTTGATGAGATACTTGGTCATTAGACCGATGTAGAAACGGATCAATTTCTGCAAAATCTCTTGCAGAAAAAAGACTACACAACTCAAATGCCTTTATTGCTGTAAAATCAATGTAAGCCGAAGGGTGTTTAGGGATAGGTTGATAAGGATCTATACTTCACTGGGAGGCCAAAGTTTCAAATAGTCAGTCTTGGAGTAGCCTGGAACTCCTAGTTTGAAACTGAAAGGCTTGGTCTGCTTAGTCACATTACAAGAAAGAGTAACTATATCCCACGGAGTATCCTCTTCGGAGAACTAGCGCAGAAAAAGTGTCACACAGGCAGAAAAGATATCGCTACAAAGGTATCTGCAGAAAAGATCTAAAGGCCCTGAAATCCGACTTCAACAGATGGAAAAATTATGGCCTCTAAACAACAAAACCATAGGCAGGCCACAGGCTATTGCTGGAGACAGGCCACACGCTTAGTAATAATTCCTAGTTTGTGAGACAGGCTGTACAACGTCTTTGCGAGTTCGAGTCAGGAGTCACCTGTTTTACAGACCCAGACAAAGAGATAACTAAGGAAGTCCTCCCCCCCCCCCCCCAAAAAAAAAACATTCCACAGAGCGGACATCATAAACTTTCCAGACTGAAGTACTGATCATTCTTGGCTGGGAGTTCAAGGGCTAATAAATGAATGAGTGATAAGAGCTCAACATTACACCATGGAATTTACCAGAAATAACGGCTATCACATATATATTTATGATTTATATAATCAAAGAGTACTTCCCAATTTAACTGGAGGCCTTTTAAGCACTGGCTGGTAATGTCGCACTTTCAGAAAGTGTAAAGTTGACTTATCTCAAGCCACTAACAAGTTCACTCATTTGTTATGATTCCTTTCCCATTCGGCGGGATATGTGAGATGGGAAAGTCTGATTGAGGATTGGAAGATAAAGCACTGTTCTGCACAAGTGCTCTTTTTTAGATATCAAACAGAAAGTGTATAAGCGAAAACTGATGAGGTATTAGGGATGATAATGACATAGCAGCAGCAGCAACAACAACAACAACAACAACAATAACAACAACAACAACAAATAAATGTTAAATCATATTTTGAGAATATAACAAAAAAAAGACACACAATGTTATTGTCGCTCTAAGTGAAGATAAAAAGATGAGAGATGATTTAAATGTATGCTGCTAATGCCACGCACATGCAGTAACATGGAAGGACAAAAAGAAAGCAATGACGAGAGGTCAAAGATTGAGTTTCAAGACGATAACAAAACAACGCGAAAAGTTAATGTGTTAAGTGTGAAGAAGAAACTATAAGAGATAATATTAACAGCTAATGCCACGTAATATTAGAAAGATAAGAAGATAACGACAGAAGAAAAGGAACTGGTGACTAGAAAATAATAATATAAACTTACTCATCAGATCGATATTCGGGTGTTTGTCTTTGTAGGGAGATTTGAAGACTGGCAAATTCATTGAACTGGTGGGTACTCCAGCCCTGATCGAACTGGGTTCGTTCTTCAGGACTGAGCTGTTCTGCGTTAATGCGGACAGGCACACCATTCTCACCTGTCGAGAGAGTATACGTGTTCCATTGATTGTAATAGACTGTAGACAGTGAAACAGAGCGTGGATGGATGGATGGATGGATGGATGGATGGATGGATGGATGGAGGATGGATGGATGGATGGATTAGATGGATGGTCGATAGGATGGGCAGATGGACTGCTGGATGAATGGAATGGGGCGGGTGAATGGATAGATGGATGGATGGATAGATGGCTGGATAAATGGATGGATGGATGAATGGATGGGATCGATCGACGGGTGGATGGATGGATGGGCAGATGGATGGATGGATGAATGAATGAAAGGATATAATGGATGAGTGGATTTAATAAATGGATGGATGGGTGGATGGATGGATAGATGGATGGATGGATGAGTGGACGGACGGCTAGATGGTCATGGATGAGATGGATGGGATGAGTGGAAGAATGGATGGAGCATGGATGGATGGATGGATGGATTGCATGTGTGGATGGATAAAAGGATGAAAAAGAGAAAGGGATGCAGTAAAAATGGACAACATGGTGTGGACTACTTTTCTTTTACCCCTGCCCTGTCTCTCCCTCCCCCTCCTTATTTTGTTGTTTGTTTGTTTCTTCCCTTTTCTCATGTCTTTTTCTCTTCCCGTTTTTATTTTCTCTGTGCTCCTTTCCTGAACACTAAAGTATTGACCCTACCTAGTCGAGGTGGATCCATCCTCACACCAGGAACGATTGCTTGTCTTTGGCCATTTGGCGTCAGTTTTGTCCAGTCAAATTCATAGTGATCCTTGTCATCTGAGCTGCCCTTTTCCTGGCTGTTCTGCGGCCGGTCAAACAACTTCCCCACCGGCGGCTGAACATCCCCAATTTCCTGATCTGGCCATGGATGTGCCGTAAAATCCACTGTCTTACCCTGGAATTGAGTGTGGATAGAAGAGAGAGAGAGAAAGAAGATATTTTATAATTCCCATTTTTGCCTTTGCATCGATAGTTCTGATGACCTGCTATCGATGAAGAACTTTTGCTGAAGACATATTCATAGCTATTGATCGATATATAAGCGGATGGTGATATATTTCTACTACACTCTCTCTGTCTTACCCGTTCTTGTCTATCTTTGTCCATATCCAAGCCCTCGCCGTTGTCTTGTTTTCGTACTACAGATCGAAAGACATGACCTTCCTTTCTCCGATTATTCTGATGATGAGGAGAAGGGACTTTGTCGTGTAATGGCAAGCCAGTAAGTTCGGTGGGGTCAATATTGGGACCTTGCATGTCATAGTGGTGGGAAAGTCTGTTTCTCAAGGTCCTCTGCTGCATGGCCTGTGTGTTGTACAAGGTCCACAGGATGAGCAGCAGCCATATTGTGGGCACAGCCAGCAGCATAGAGCGCACGCCCACAAATCGCCATAGCTTCCGCCTGGAACATACCAGTATGGCCATTCACACCGGGGACTGAGCACTTTGCTGTGGTTGTTTTCAGCTATGAGTGCTCATCCATAAACACAGTAATCCACCATTGGCTCACATTTGGCCGATGCAGATTTTTCCTCAGTTTCTCAGCAACTTCTTTTTAATTCAAGTCTGTGGAATAAAATAATAATAATAATAATAAAAAAGGTTATGAAGTTGCAGCTGACACCTAACCATTTACAATAACATGGCTCTTTGACATAGCTAATATCACCCATTTTCAAACCAACTGTGCTGAAGTGAATATTACAGATGTAATAACCATAACATCTTTTGTCAATGTGTTTTCAAAACTGTTTAAGCCGGAACTGACTTTTGTCTGTACATCCATGTATTATCAGGATATCACCAGTGGTATCCGAACATTTCCCAACCGGCTACTGGAGATAAAATTAAAAAATAAATGAAATTTTTCATATCAACACAGGATTTCAAGTAGAAGTTTACTATCTATCTGGAATGGCCGAGGGGAGGAATCACACTGAAAAACAGCAAGAGCACTAGACACACACACAGGAAGAATATGGAGTCGCCAAGCCATAAAATATATCAAGATTAGCTGTGCTTTCTTCCTCTCTCACCTCTCAAGTCTTATCATCCTGCTCTCACTAAGAAAGCTTTAGAAGCTATAGTAATGATATCGCTACAATAACTACGTACAAATAGCACAGTTTGTGGGCGAGGTGTAAGTGTTCTCCTCGGCATCAAAAGCCTAGTGTTAGGAAGACCTCCCCTCCACCCCCTCCCCGATCCTTTCATCCTTCCTTCTCCTTTTCCCCTCTTCTGTTCTCCCCTTTTCCCAAACTATGCTTCCCCTTATATTTCCGACATGTATTTATTTCTCCCTTTTCTTTCTTTCTCCCCACCTTCATTTATCTGGTGCCTGTGTGACAGACAGACACTGGGGCCATAGAAGACTGCGCTAAGCCAATCACTCAATTATTTAGCCTCGGCCATTCCCTCAGTCCTGGCAAAGCCAGTTAAGCTTTTCAAGCATCGCACAAAATTCACCATCGTCTGCGATATCTGTACTATTCTCCTGATTTCTTTTTTTCACGGAATAAAAAGTGCACGGCCAAAAGATAAGTCTAAAAGAATGTCTCAACATTCTAAATGTCATAACTCGGACTGTCTAAGAATCAATCTGATATAATCCCAGAATACAGTTTTATTTGCATCAGACGGCACTGCTTATAAAAACGAAGAAGACTATCTAGTATCAATCCATAGGCCTATAGCTTATTCTGAAGGACCAATATTATGTCTCTTTCGTCAAGACTACCAGTAATTCTTCTAAAAAAGAAGACAAACATCAGATTAATTTCATGTGCACAATTTCAAGAAAATAATAGTTTAAACTAGATCACCCGGCTCTGAATGAGACACATGCAAAGCGCATTGTGCTGTTCAGTTAAAAGGTTTAAACACACACACACACGAACACCAGACACACACACACACACCACGCACACATATACCCATACACATACGCGCGCGCGCGCACACACGCACGCACGCATGAACATGAAGCAAAATATGAAGCAGCTGACAAATATCGATCGGGGGTGATGGGTGAAAACATAACATATATTTAAAACTTGAACGTCATTGCTATTGTGCTTGCCGTGCTATAGCTGTTATTACTCCTTGTGAACGTATTTATACTATGTCCCTGGGATAGTTGCCAGGTATCCTTATACCTGCCAAACGAAACTGATCACCTTAAAAAACTCAGATGAACATGTGCCCGCAGGCATTCTGATATGCGTCGGCTGATAAATGACGCCAAAGCCGACGAAAAAAAATATATATATATATCTGACGTAAATAGTACCGAGCGTTTTTTTCTTTTGTGCTTGAGTTTGCAGACAATATTTTTTTAGTCAGTTAGACCTCTTTATTAATATTTAGAGGAAAGGGGAGCAAACAATTTCTAACATTCTTTCGGCGTTTAGAAATGAACACGTATTTTTTATTTATAGACATTAACTTGATGTGCTGTTAAACAAAAACTCAGTTCTAATACCAGTACAAAGGGACATAGACGAAATAAGAGCCAATGTTCTGTACCAAGCACTTGACTTGTAAAAACGTTCATATCTTTAAGAACGTTTTGTATCAGCCTTGCACAATACACCAGGGAGAAGGGCAATAGTGGTAACGGGAGGGAGAGAAAGAGGTGGTAGGAAGGCGGAGGGGGAGAATGATAAGAATTCTGTTGTAAGGTATCATAGAATGGTTATCAGTAATAAAACAATGAAAGATTGGAATATGAAATATTCACAAAGATATCATTTCCGTTCACGCCCAGGCGAGGGCCAAACATGTTTGCAGATCAGCTCTGAAATAGATCACCTGGGCGATCTCTTGGTCTTATGAAATTTGATGTACTGTCCAGTCGGACAAGATTTGTTCAGCAAAGAGATAAAAACATAGCGGCATTCATGACTGTCCACAACTGACAAACATCACTGGTGTCAGCGCAGGAGAGAAATAATGTTTTTGACAGTCAGCAGTGCACTGATATTATTTACTCTATGGATCACTGATGTCTTGTTCGCTCTATCACACTCTGGCCTTGTGGTACACATTGTTGATCTTTCCGCAGAGCCCATATCTAGTGACAGGATTTATGAATATAAAATAATCACTGCCATGGGATTTTTTTTCTGCCCATCCGATTCTTATCCTCTTCAGGAATATTTCCAGCTTTCGGCTATCAAATGCCTCTCATTTGTTTCTACACTGAGATGCTTTCGGAAAAATGACCAAATAACAAGATAATTTAACTTTAATATGAATCGCCGCCCCGTTCCAGCATTTCAAATCTACACACTCTTTATAAATATTTCAACAGCTGAACTATCGAATAAAATAATAAAGCCATTGTTTTTGTACGCATACTCAGACTGTGTAGGACCGGGGAAGAGGTTGGTTAGTTCTTATCTCGGAAGAACTAGAAAAGTGGAAATCCATTTCATAGATTAATGAACTGGTGAACACAAGCCGTTGGGAAAATCGAGATGCAAAAGAGACAGCATTTCATTTCGAAATTGGAAATAAAATCGGGAAGCGCCATTTCCATTCCATTTTCGGAACAATGGAAACAAAACACATTTCATTAAAAAAGCAGGAGAAGACAATTCCCTCAATGGGCAAGGGTCTCAAGGTAATATTTCTATTGTTCAATGCGATCCTTGACGTTTATCGTTATAACTTAAGTGCATGTAATTGCGTACAGAAGGATCAGCATAGTCCTTATCCAAGGCACACAAGTAAAAGATTGGGATCTCGAAAATAGCAAAATCATCTGAGCTTGTTAAAAAGAACAGAATACTCTAGTTTAAACTAGAATAATCCGACGAAAATCAAATGGCATAATTAATCTTATGATATCTCCTTATGACGAAAGACAGAAATATTCAAACGATGCAGAGGCCCTGTATTCCTTTATTATTAACAGAGCGCATTTCGTGCCTACCTCTGAGGTTGAACATTCGCACGACACAAAAGAGTTTAAACAATCAGTATGGTTTCAGCACCTCCCAAGCGTTCCTGTCACAGGTTTTGCACTTCGAGATGTCAACACATTACGGAGTTGCTAGTTAATCTGATCATCTCCAGATCTTGGCACTCATAACACGGAAGTTGCTGTTTATGACATGTAAAACTTGTTTGTTTGTTCTATTTTTAATTGTCCAACTGCGAGCACACGCAAAAAGTGCCTACGGCTTGGTCATAATGGAATATTTTTCGTGTCAATTAGCTCATAAGAGAAAGAGAGAGAGAGAGAGCGTGAGAAAGAGAGAGCGAATGAGTGAAAGAGTGATAGAAGGAAATGTGAAAAAAAGCACACAAACGAATGTCTGTTTATGAGAAGATGGAGATGAAGAAAAATGTAGAGGAGATCGAGACGAGAACATGGGTGCCCTAGTACCATAAAGGTATGAGTTGAAGGTTTTGTTTAAAATTCCAGTAAATTTCAGCCTTTCAAGTTTCTGTGACGGAAGCAAAGAAAAAATAAAACCAGAACAAATGCAAAAAGAGCCATTTATGTTCTTTCTGGTCTTCAATCAGATTTTCTGTGTTTTGGCTAGCTCTATCAAGAAACGGTTATATCCATATCCCCGAGTTAACTTGTAACTTTTCCAAAGCCAGTATCACAGCCGTTGAAATTTAGAGAGGTCGTTTCAAACTCTCACCTCAGGCTAACGTTACTTATGATCAACAAACAAAATCTAAATAAAAAAAAAAAAAAAGAACGGCAACAACTGCCGAACTGCATAAGCAGTAATGCAAGGGTTTGGATTTCACAAGAACTTAAAGAAGACCTTGACTATGCCATAGTAGAGACCACTGAATAATATTGCACGACTAGGTATGACATGGTTAATCCATCCATCCATCCATCCATCCATCCATCCGTCCATCCATCCATGCATCCATCCATCCATCCATCCAACCAACCATCCATCCATCTCACCTACCTTTCCCTTCTTCTGTCACACTAATCACCCATACAAAGTCTCTCCTCCTCCTCCCACAAGTGTTACCGCCCTCTTTGTCTGCACTTAATATCGTTAACCTGTTCAATCTCGGAATAGCCTGACCTGTCCCGCTCACATGTGATAAGGAGACAACACGTACGTTACAATAGGTTTGTCCGTCCTTGCAGTCATTAAAATAAAGATTCCTCGTCCATCATTCTGTCAAGGTTGACAGGAGGAACACAGCTGCTACTTAATGTCAAAGTAGCAGCGGAAGTTCGTTTATCTTGAGACATATGTTACGTAAGCCCAATGGATTTTTACGAATGTTGAGAGCTAGTGCGAAGGCAAAATCACTATTATTGATAAATTACTTTTTCTGGGAATATTAGGTTCCTGCCAGCGACCACACGAACTAATAAGCACAGGATTACCTACACTCTTACGTACACTCTGGACAGTGGGGATAGGGACAGTCTAAAATATGGAAACACTACGTGAGAGAGACAAACAGGTAAATAAACAGACGACAACTGATAGTTAACCAGACAAACTGACAGACAGACAGAGAGGCAGGCAGAAAACCAGGAAGGCAAACAGATGTATCAGACAGACGATAGATAGATAGATAGACAGACAGACAGACAGACAGACAGACAGACAGACAGACAGACAGACAGACAGACAGACA
>JBCAUA010380940.1:0-18368 GCA_038406235.1 Peronia verruculata | reverse complement strand
TGGTTGGTGGGCGATAGATGCACGTAAAAGATAATGTTTTGTCTTGTATGGTGATATTGCATTCACAGGCTTCAAACATGATTATTAAGTGGTCATTTATATGTTACTGAATCTCTGTACAGGAAACAACCAAAGCAAGAAATCTCTATCAATTACATGTAGTTATGTGGTAAATGTGGAAGACAGATCGTAGAGAAATGTAATTCATTATGATAAAACTCTTCAATAGTTAAAATGATGACTATGAGACCAAAGTGAAGAAAGATTGTACAGGGCTTACTGTTTTGCTTCGAAAAATTTTCTTAACACAAAAATATCTACTATTTCTGACCAAAGTTCAGATTTCTTATTTTAATGCACATGAATGGCTCAATATTCTATAGTCTCATAATCACTATAATCCAATATTCTTGGTAACCACAAAAAGTGTTCACACTCTGAAGAATGCTCGTCAGTAGGAACTCAACGCTGAATTTCCACTCTGCACCCAGGGAATCATGTTTTCCCAACCTTCTATTATCTAAGTGACACTCTTCTGTATTACAGCAGCCTGTATTCTGCACTGATGCCTATGTGGCAATTACTAACACTGAGTATCCTCTCCTAATCAGTAATGTCTTTCATGTCTGAATCTACAGATGTTTGATGAGCCTATTACAATTACAGTATCTGCAAGTGAAAGAGAGTGTTAAGTAACTTTGCTGGTCTGAGTTTTCTTACTTTGCTTTTTAATTTGTCTCTTTAACTCATTTGTAGTCCTCAGCTCTTTCTTGAGTTTGGACACGCCAGTGAAGATACAGCATATCTATCTTTGGCTATTCTATGCCATGTCTGATGGCCAATCTTGAATATTTACAGGTCTAACATGCAAACATCCAAGAAACGCTGAAGATTAGACCTTACATTTTTTTTTCAAAGACTAAACAGCCTGCTCGCTTCTTGGATAGAGAAGCCCACTGCCTAGCTAACCTAGAGAAGGGCGGACAGATTTCGGAGATCCCATGTACACACTATACAAATTAAAAAACCCTTGGCATAAAAAATTGGATAAAGAGTAGGCAGAGATGCCGCTGTCTGGGTAGTTTCCAAATTAAAAAATTTTCTTTTAAAAAACATTCTCACATAACCGGGTAGAAACATAAAACTCAGATAATACTGCTTCCTTAAGAATGAAAAAGTACATACACAATAATAAAAAATAAAAAACAAAACTGTTGCCTACCTCAAAAATCTTGGCTTTCCAGCACAGAAAACAGCATATGGCTCCACACTCATGTTGCAATCCATCCACTGGCACATTTCCACACAGCACACAGGTAGAGAAAATTGTTTCACCTGTTCAAAAGGGAAATCACAATAAATCAGTGCATACAGATTATACAGAGCAACTACAGCATTAAAAAAAGGAAATTAACAGACTAGAAAGACTGCTGAGACAACCATCCACAGGAGGCTGAAAAGCGAAATAAATTCCCTAATAACTTTATTACATAGCAGTGAATTGTTATAAGAAACTTTAGCATGGATTTCTTTTTTTTTTTACTTAAAACACTTTCTAGAAAATCACTGTATTCCCGTCATGGAAACCAGGTATTTCTTAATTTAATGCAAAAAATACACGAACTGAGGGAAAAAAATGTTTTAAGCCTTTTTTTCACTGAACTCGGTTATAAGAAATAGTTTTTAAAATACTTTCTTATATCCGACTTTAAGATATAAGAAAACTCGGATATAAGAAACCAAAAATTTCTCCCCCCTCGAGTTTCTTATAATCAGGGTATACTGTACTATGAAAATTAGAGAAAGTAATAGCAAAAAGTTTAAAAAATGAAGACTACAAAGTTTAACTCAAACAGGACAAGGATTTAATTAAGACTGCTTGCAAAAATAAAAATATAAAAGGACTGGAAGAAAACTTTCAACACTTTCTGAAAACTATTTTTGTCTGACAAACCAAATGAAAATAATTTCATTATCATTTAAAAGCCACAACGAATAATAAAAATAACGTAGTACTCTTGTCCAACTGATCTTCCAGGAATACTGAAAGTTTCCACCTAATAGTAATGGTTTCTCCTTACATTACAGGAAAAGTTAAAAAAAAAAACTACAACTTGTGCAAGTCATCTGCATCAGCACAAATCAGGTATCCTTCTACCTTTTCACTGCATCCTTCAGGAGATTTTGAACTCTCACTTTTTTCTAAACCCAGATTCTTCCTATAGCAGACAAGGCGAGTGCAGAAACATATTTCATGTGTGACAAGACAATTTGCAGCTCATACCAAACTTACTCCTATAAGATCTGGAAATCTCATGTTAGTACGAAATTCTTCACATAACTTGTGAAATGCAAAACAAACAACTGACAAATATTTTACAGACTGTTGATGGCCTAATTGTTGGGCTGTTACATATTTAAACAGGCCTTCTGGGTATGAATCTACACAAGGCTCAACACTGTCCTTGAGAAAGACAATCTACATGGGTACTCAACTATGAAAAAAGAATATTGGTAAACTGATATGAATTTGAGAGCCTAACAGTCAGTTGGAAATGAACGCAAGTCATGGGATTCTCCCTTGGGTTTATCAGAGTAATAAAATATAATAATACGGTTACTACCAATGATATCTGAAGAACTCCTTTCTCCAGATATAACTTCCTTTCTTGTTTTTTGGAACAACAAACTGACTAATGAGAAATCTTGAAAACTCACTTGAACCAGTTCTGACATCTTCCCAAGTTTGCAGGGGGAAAAAAAACAAAACAACAAAACCAGACCAATCTTATTATAAAGAAACTTCATGTAAGACATGACTTTAGTATTCCATCTCAAACTGATTAGAGAAATTTAGAAGGTGTCTTCCTCCCTTGTTTTGGGAAAGACATAGACTAGATTTAAGCTTGCAGGAACAAATTTTAGTTGTGGTAAGACAACCCCAAACTGACCAGAAGGAAATCTTGAAAACTCCCTAGGTCTAGTTCCAGCCTCTTCCCAGGTTCTGGGATAAACAAACATGTCTGGTGTAAAGATCCCATCCTGAGGATCAATAGCTCCTCTTTTCACCAATTCTTCATAGGATTTTCTATCATCGTGCTTAAAATGCTGAGTCTTTTTTCTGTCAGAGCTCCACAAAACGCAGCCATGATCTTGCTCCTCAGATGATGCCTGATTGAGAATCTTCTTTGAGCGAGAGGTCACCTGGCCATTCTCTCTCATTTTGACTACTGTGATGCTGACAGTGTCCTTGTAGTAGGGCAGGTAACCACGAAACTCTGTCAAGAGTTAATAAGATTGGCTCTTTCATCGTTTCTGTTTAATTTTATTGAAATGTACATATCAATGTATGGCATCCACCATGTTCAAAACAATCTGTAAATATATTAAATATAGGAAGCCTGCACAGCATAAACTAACCTGACAAGTGTATAGATAACCAAAATAGTTACAGACTTCTTGATCATACATTGTACTCAAATTCCTTTCCAAAAAAAACAGTCTGTTTGTAAATGAAACAATATACTTCGCCTCTACGCTATACTTGAACATGAATAAAAGTCAAAAGAGAAATCCTGACATGTCAGCATTTCCTGCGGACTCCAGTGTTAATCTGCCGCATACTGACAACTCTCAACTCTCAAGATTGTTAATATAAGCATGGCTATTAACAATGTTGGACAAAACCCACACTGGCACCAATACAAATAAATATGTGTAAATTATTTATTAAATTGCTGTCAAGTTATCAGCCTTATATTCGAGTCCATTTATGAATGATAATGTAGCAGATCATGGACAACATAAGACCCAATGGCTTTTTAGTACCAAAATCTGCAAACAGGTGGGCATACACAATGACAAAGTTCATGAGGTATGCATTCCTATAGCAAATGTATATGTTTTACTTCATTCTTTATTCTCTTATTGAAAACTATGATTTTCATCAGACAAATATCTGAGGGAAAACTTTTTTTTTTTTTTTTGAATGAGCATAGCCCAAATTTTCCCATCCTATAAGATCTTTGGATAGTAAGGGAGAAATAGAATCTTCACTACTAATACTATAATATCTACTCTCATATGGCAAAATTGAGGCCCAATTTGAATTTTTACCTGGCGACTAGATTTCAACACAGCAGGTCCTGCCAAGAGGTACTTAAATAATGCCTCAAGTATGTGTTGCTGCTCTTCTTTTACTTTTCTAAATCATCTGTATCATAACCACATTCCTCCCCTCAATAACACATATGAATATGTCATTCACATTTTATGGAGTAAATCAGCTTGGCGTGGTGCAGTTCAGATATATGTGCTTTTTTGTTGTATTTTTCCTATTATAATATATAAGACCATTTAAATTCTCATAAGAAATTCTGGATTCTCTTTGTAAATTTTGGATGGATAGAAGAGTCACTGTGTAGTTTTTATCCGATTTTTAACTAAAAAGGAAAGGATTCTCTAGCATCAGAATGTACTTAAGGGATCTCGAAATATTGTTGCCATTATGCAAGATGGCTAGGCATTAGCCCTCCCTACCCACAAAGCTAGAGGATCATTGAGTCACTGAAAAAAAAAAAGGCAGGTTGTAATACAAGTACTGCTCATTCCTCTCTGTGCAATCGAATCCACAACATTTCCGTTAACCCCCCCAACCACAGCTGCTCCCTTGGCTCTGATGTGGAGTCCTTGGTTCTCAAATTCATTGAGCTCCACCATTTTGCCAGATCCTTTTTTTTCTCAAGAAATGCAGGAGAGTTCATATTCTCTGGTGCAGCTTTTCTGTAGAGCTGCTTGCAGATCATATTACTGTATTTCATATTATTCACGAAATAGCATACTATATTCAAATCCTCATTACACATGTTCATCTTTAAATTCTATAAACTCCAAACTTATATCAATATAATGTGTGTGTTGTTTTTCTTTATATTTGTTATTCATGTTGGAATGTACTTAATATGTATAATTTTTAAAAAAATCATTTTGTGTGCTCAGTTTATAGCAAAGAAAAACATGAAAAGCAGATTGATCACTGAAAAACTATCTGTTTATCTACTTCACGCACTAATAGTTTTGGACAGCTACAAGGAACGTCCACTGTTTAGTGCAAGGAAACCTAAAAATTTAATCTTGTCAACAGAGGAAACAGCCCATTGTTGACATCTGTGAACAACACTTGACAATACTTTGCACACATCAGATGAACTACTTTTTAATTCCAACTCATCCTCTCTGAGATCACCCCCCCCCCCCTTAGACTAAAACCGAAGGACAGAGTTACACAATGGTGTGGGCTCAGATAAGAAAGAGTGATGAGACCTGAAGTGGCTCTTCAGTGCTTGGAAAAGATAGGAAAAAAATGTGAGTGGAAAGGTACACTTCACCTCTAAGTTATCACTATCTCCAACTTTTCAAGACTGAACGTCTCTCTGTGGCGTCACCATACTCCTGGGAATGGCTAACATTTTGTGTCAATGGCTTTTTGGTCTACTTTGCCCTGGCGGTACCAGTTCCCATTCAACTTTCAATCAGAAAAGGTGTTCTTCATTCAGGAGGGTCCAAAATGTCACCCCGGATAGGTTTGGCTCTTCAGGGCATCCTCACTATTTGGCTGATAGTCACGACAGGTAACTTTTTCACACATTTTAGAACTAAAGAACTAACCAATCAATACAGGCAAAAACCCATTTAAGGCTACTGAAATTTTGTGGGGCTAGCCAGTGATGAGTAGGAGAGGTTTTGTGGTATTTTCAAAAGAATCATTGAGAAAAAAATGTTTAGCCAATATGAATAAACCTTTTTGTAAAAAAAAAATATTACATATAAAAATTTGAACCTCTTAAGAATCTAAATTTCATTCTTTCTTTCTTTCTTTTTTTTTTGTTAGATGAAATGTTTAGTGTTTTGTGATGATTTTTGAAAAATAAACGGTGGCTGATTTATGAAGGCCTGCTCACTCAAAACTCAATGCTAAGTTTGAAAATAATCCACATGCAAGCTGTTTCCTGTTAGTGATGGCTCTGCAGGAGCGTAACTGAGGGAAAAATTACATAGTTATTTAAAATTCCCCTATAAATTCCACATTGACAAGCAATAATATAAAAAGTCTCATTCAATACGGAGCAATATATTAGTGAAGAGGGCTTCTTGACAGCCTGTTGCTATCTGTGTCTGTAAAGTAAATACAATCCTCACAATGAATTCTATGTCTAACCATGGGCCCTCATAAAGAATTGTCATAAGATACATAGAACTGTTTGATGATGTCACAAATTTCAGCCATATTATTGGGAATATCAGTTATCTGAATGATACACACATTCCTATTAGTACAAAGTGAAATGAGAACACTTATGCTGAAAATTTGTCTCAAACTTTGTACTCTGTAAAAAAAGAAATGAATCTGTCAAATAATATTACTTACAAGTTCCCTGAAATGTGGGATAGTTTTGCAAAGCTCACAATTCAACTTCTTCATAAACTTGTAACAATTGCCCATGACGTTTTAAGCTCACTCCAGTGTATGGCATTATAACAACATTCCTATACTGTGTCAAAAATGAGACGCCAAGTGATGAAATCGGGTGTTTGTCAAACTGAGGCAACTGGAGGTTATGTGTTTTTTCAGCAACGAATGTGTATTTGGCACATTTTTTTTTCTTCACAGAGTCCCTCTGTATCACTCCAGAAGTGCATTTCATCGTGAAATTTTTAAAAATAGATATGGCCTAATAAGGAATCACAAAAATTATTGGCCCTTCTATCACTTCATTCAGCTGCAGCAAAACTTTTTTTTACACCCGTCATCTTTCATTGTCAATATTTAACTTCTATCTTAGTACAAAAATTTTTTCGTATACATATGGGAAATGAATAATTTTTACAGTGATATCAATAACTCCATATGGTGAAAATTTGATGAAAGCCTGATTTCATCATGCCACATCTCAAAGTGTTATAGTTCAGACATTTCTTTTTTGTGTTTGTTTTTCTGCCATTCTTTGTGCAGAAGCAAATTATCTATGTTTCCTTAAAACTGTGTCACAGATCATTCTATCAATTAGCTTAGAGTAATTTGACTGGATTTTAATCCCTCAATAACATATGTGATGTTACTTCATTACATATATTTTAATCACTGTAGCTGAGAAACAGTGCAAAATTTATTTTCAATTCAAAACAAAATTAAAATCAAACCAAAGAAAAATGTTTGGAGGAAGATGCCATGGCTTATTTTAAATGAGAAACTGTCCCATGCCATGAATTACATCCTAATTTTATCTCCCTCCGACAGATGCCAATGTAGACCTGCAGATTACTCCAAATGCTTTCGTGCCTGGCTTCACCAAAACTCTGGATGTCAACTGTAGCTTTCTCATAGATGAGAACTTCCAAGGTGCCACACTACTCTCCCTTGTCATTTCCAAATCCAGTGGACCGAGCAACACTCAAACTACAGAACTGGTCTCGCTTCAAAGTTTTAACCCGTCTCAGATTAACAACCTGGCCAACGTCAATGCAACATTAAACGGACAGATAAGCCAGCAAGGAGACTCTTACCTCAATATGAGGTTTACTGACCCAGCCATGGACCAAAGTGGGATCTACATCTGTACAGGGAATGGTATGGACTCATATGGACATCCTTTCACATACAGCTACCGCACTGAAGTAGGGACCTGGGAGGGCAACCCAGGCTCATGTGCTTGTCAGGATCAAATCCTACAACTCAAGTCATTCATGGATGATTTAAAAACCCAGATGCAGAATGTACAAGTTAAGAACACCCAAAACTTCACCGTATCCAGTACCTACTATGGAAAGAGATACTATCTATCCCATGACTACTGGAAAAATGCAGATGTGGCCCAGGAATCCTGCAGGGCTGCAGGCGGTTACCTTGCTGAAATCAACGATGCACAAGAATATGCCTTTATCAAGAGCTTCCTCGAAACCGATGCCACTGGTGTTGACCGTGTGCTGCTAGGGATCACTGACGAATACACTGAGGGTGACTGGGTCTATCGCTTCAGTCAAGAACAAGTCACATTCTTTGAGTGGTTTACCAATGAGCCAGACAATCCTGAAAATGATTGTGTGGCCCTGTTCAGATTCAAGGAATGGAAGATGAATGACTTTCCATGCTATGACTATGATTTTGAAAACAGACGGAACTTCCTGTGCGAAGTACCAGCATAGACAACTCCATCACTCTCTAAGTAATGTCTCTTCAAGTGCAGACATTTGAAACCCAATGCATTTAATCAGAGCTGATTTCATTCATAGGCTACATGTAATACTGGCCATTAAAACACAAATCTTGTACAGAATGTAGAGACTAAGCTTACTTTTCATCTAAAGACTGAAACTGTTTCTGGATGCTTGAACTCTGACTTACTCCACAGATGCCTGTGGTTTCCTTGATTCATTCGGAGTGAGAATTTCTGTACCACAGAAAATTACACCACAAACACACTTACTAAACATCTCCAATACACCATTGAGTGTGAATGTGGACTTTAACAAAGATACATAATTTCTCTGTCAAATTCTCCCTCCTTTCTGAAAGCATTAATATACAAATTAATACTCAATATTTTGGAGTGTTCTTTCATTCAAGAAATGCCATGATATTGTAAATATGAAAACATACAAAAATGTCTCACACCCAGGGCAAATGAGCTGGAAGTTGCAAAGGGAAATTTTGAGTTACGGCCTTTTTAACTACTTTCTGATTGAGATACCAAACTTTGATTTTGTTTTCCACAAAACCAAAATTCAAGCCTTTCTAATCTGAAAAAAAAAAAAATTTGGTTTCTCAGAAACAAAATAGTTAAAAATGGCTTAACTTGTGATCACCCAGAGCAACTTCCGCCAGCATGGACCAAAGCCAAAGATTCCATTTGATATCATGGCATTCCTGTCAGATTCTGAGTTTATCTGATTTCTAAATATACCTAGACATTTACTTACAAAATAAGTATGCATTTTCTGATACTGTCGCAAAATTTTCAAATAATAAAATCTCCAGAAATAAATCTTGGAGTTGATTAAAAACACAAGGACATAATTGGAATTTTTACTGTACTTCCAGAATAAAGATATCCTCTTTGATGGTCTGACTGTCAGTGTCATGGGATAATTAAGAAATGTGTGAACCTTACAGATAAACAAAAGTACAAAAAACACATCTATCTAGGAGTTAGCATTCCTAAAACTTAAATTGAGCTGTTAGGATGGCTTTTGTCAATGATATTGAGAGAAATGGTTTTCACACAGTGCAATCAACTGACTTCCAATACCATGGTTACTTTAGTGTGATAATATGACACCTATATTTTACTAAAATTAGAAAGTAGCCCCAGCTGAAGCAGACCCAAGTCTCTGTGTTTATGTTCTGGGTAACAATAGCAAAAACAAAAACCAAATATATAGTATTCAAGAGGAATAAATTAAATCTCAGTGTCACAAAAAGTCAGTTGGTTTTTTCATAAAGTGAAACTATAACATAAATTTTAACTTTACAATAGGGCATCTTCAAATCTTGAAGTGTACAATTTGTGACAAGTAAAGCCAATAGTCATATACTGACAAAAAAACACTAAACACTGTAACTAAACAAAGACCTCATGCTCATCCCCGATAACAATGCATGACTGAATACCAAACCATGGATTATGAGAAATTCCCATCTAACACATTTGTACAACTGAAATAGACTTGCTATCACAAATCAAATTACATTTAGGTACCCTCGCTAAAGATACATTATTTAAAATTTCAGGATAGTTATAGACAAGGTTGCCAAGTAACATAATGACAAATTCGGATGCCTGAACAAATTAATGATACCAGTGCCTTCTTCAAGAATTCAGCACTCAAACTACAGATGACTGCTGAGTGCACAGTAATGAGAACACACAGCGTATCCACTCAATTACCAGATTTCCCGAGCTTATTATCTTGCTCTGAATCATTTCTCAAAATCACTCTCAAACTCCGGTATACTCCAAATATTTTTCCCTTCTGTGATTCAATCAGATCTATTCCCCAATGACTGAGTGCTAAAGCCTAAGGTAATTCATCTATCAAAAGTTAAACAATCTGAGAGAACAACACTTACACTAGTTATTGTTATTGCTGTCAGAGCTCATAAGAGGCTACTGTGAGTCATGGCTCATATAATTTCAGCTAAATTGCTAGCCCCTACAATCATTATAAGCTTCTGTAAGAGATACCTATATGATTCCATTGAATGAGAAATAAACACCTTCTCAGTAACAAAATATCACATGAAGATCTCTCTTAAGTAGCCTCCAAAAACAAATACAGTGGACTACGGATGAGTCCATGTCGGTAAGGGAAAAAAAATAAGATCGACTCATCCGTAGTTTGACTCATCCATATCTCAAGACTATGAAACTAAAAATAGGTACTATTTATTTGGAATGACCTATTATCGGGTATTTATTATAATGGTTACTTCCTCTTATGCATTCTTTCATCGAGCATCAAATTTGATCTCTTCCATACATTTTCAGTGAGATCTTCCTAGCTTTTGACTGATATCATTATCAACACCCATTGTCACCGGCCGTTTAAGTTTCACTGTCATGTAACTGACAATGTCCACCACTCCCAAGCCTGCATCCTGGACATTCAACTCCACACAAACGTCACAGTTTCCGCAACCTCCAACATTCCACCCACAGATACATGTTATAAAACCCTCTACATATATTACACTCCATACTAGGCCTTTTTCAAGAGGATAAATACTAGATGTGATGAGTCTGTCTGCAGGCAGAGCAGGGGGGGTGGGGGGGGGGATGGATGCAGTACCTCACTGTTCTCATCTTGACCACAGTGGCATAGTGAAAGTGTAATAAGGTATAAATGGCCAAATCGTACGCTATAAAATGGGAGGGAGGAGGGGGTAGAATTTTTTTTACATCCTCTTGCCACCTGCTACTCGGGCAAGCAAATTCGCTGCGATGAGAAGAATAAAGGCCGGTTTTCTAGGGGTCTGCTCTTTCTAGGGGTCTGCTCAGGGTAATGTCCATGTATAAATCATGGGGGGGTCAGAGAAGTCCCCACATCAAAGACAAAGGCTGACTCTAAATTTCCTCCCTTGTTATACGAATTTAATCAGTTTTGCAAAAGGGGAAGGGGTTATGCAGTGTGAGCTCGAAGCAGCGGCAGGCTGATGGGGGAGATTAGGATTCAGGTGTGAAAAGGAAGAGATGTGCTGTCGCCCTCTAATAATGTAGTCTGAGGGAGGGTTTAGTACTGTATAGTGAATCAGTTTGACAGTGTAGTTAAGCTATAGTAGTGCTTTAGTGTGATGGAAGCAGCCTAAATGTGTAGAGAAGAAAAGCATTACATGCCAGAAATAGTTATATTTGACTCAAGCACTGCTTGTTCCTTTGATCTTATAAGGACGGAGACAGGAGCAAAAGATCGACTCATTAGTGAACATGGATGAGTCAACATCAATTCATCAGTTTAATTTTCAGTAAAGTAAAAGAAGCACCAGGACCTGTTCCATGAGAAAAAATTGACTCATCTGACAGTCAACTCATCATGGTTCAACTCAGGTGTAGTCAACTGTATGCCTAAAACATTTATTACCAATAGGATAAACTGACAATCAGCTCGACCTTCAATGAAAGACATCAGCACTGGAACTCAAGAATTCACACAAAACTACTCAGTAACAATCTTACACCAAAAAAATAAGACACACTGGGAGACTGCAGAGACGTATAGTTTAACCCTCCTTGTAATCCCCTGGGTAAAAAAAAAATCATCATGACGCATTGCTACAAAAATATATTGGTCAAAGTGCTCAAATTATCAATTCCTCGACATATCCAAAGAACCAAATTGATGTAACACCCACATTGAAAGATGACAAGGGACTGAACTGAGGATATGTTTCCGCATGGCCAAACCATTATTGCCTCAACCTGCATGAAAAAATTGCTTTAGGTTATAAAGTATAAAACTGCCCGATGCTCTGATTTGATGTATCACCTCGATTTTCAACAAATAAAAGTCAGATCAATCCCTTTTCACCATTGATATGACAACCATATGCACAATTAGTATTTTTTCAACAGTGCAAGATCTGACTCACTTTTTGGACTGTCGCATTTGCTGACCACACTGGAGCCTCCATCACTACTTGTTACATTCTTTTTCATGGTGGAGTCACGACTGGTGCTTGCACACATCTCATTTTCAATTGACTTGCTGAGAAAAGTAATGGAAAGAAAAACCAATGATAAACTATGCAGTGACTACAGAAAACAGAAAATTAACTATAGCATTCCCCATTTGATTTAAATTTTGTTTCAGACCATTTGTAAAATGATGCAAACTTTCCACTCTTTATACAATTTTCAAACATTACTCTTCTCCATCCCTAACAATTCCTGCCTTGCCATTGCAAGACCAGCAAATGTTCCACAACACAATGAAATCAGGTGCTAGTCAATTTTTTAGCATACGGAGTACTCAGTATCACATTAAAGATTGTTCATTTCTCTCTCTGCTCCTAAAAAAACAAAAAAACTTTGTTCTTGCTTGAATAGAAGTTGAAATGGCATTTAAAGAGGGAAAGGGCTAATCTACTACTGCAGGTGAATTTAATGAGAAAATGGCTAATCAAACTTTTAATCCTTATTAATCCTCATATACATCGTGTCACTACATTACAATTTTTGGCCTACTGCTTCAGATATCTCTGCAAATTTATATTTGAAATACATTATCAAATAGCTATAGGGGAGTTTTTCAGAAGATTATTTTTTTTCACGCTATTTATGGATTAGCCATTCAAAAAAAAAAAACTGTGTTAAAACTTCATTCACTGTTAAAAAAACATTGTGATATTCCCAACTGGCTGACTTTGACGTGCATCTGATTTTAGTGTATCAAAGCTTAAATGCATCATCATCAGCATATTTTACCTCTGAGGCTGAGTTTCACTTTTAGCACCATGCATATTTATAAAAACAAAGTTCCCCACATGTATATCTAGCAGTCACATTACTCATTGTTTGACACGTGAACAAAGCTGTGTTTGAGAGAAGTAAATCATATGAAAAAAAGATTCATTGGGACAGTCAATATCAACAATCCTGACCTGGCAGACATGTCTACTACATCATCAGCACACAAGTCATATTTGTAAACCAACAGTCCTCCTTATGTCAGCTAAAAGTGTGCATGGATTAATATTATACTTGATCACAAGTGTCCTAATTTCAGTACAGAAAGTCTGTCTTATACCAGATGGTCTCACTTACAGTCTCTGTAAGGGGAAGTGACTTCACAACAAAAACTGGAAATTTCCTAGAAATGGTTACTGCATTAACATAGAAGAAATTTGCATTTCCAGATTGTTTCAAACTGCCACACAATGTGCAGAACCATGACCTGAGCAAGGTAGCCCTTCATGACCCAGTCTTTCAACTTTTGGCATCTTAGAGTATCAGACAGCAAATCTACTGAAACATTCTTTGAACGTTATATGGAGTTCAAAGTTTGAAATTCACTGTCTTCAATAAGCACAAGATGTTATTGCATGGGAAGTGAAGTTATGGAGGATGTAGTGGTGTTAGCCTGACACATTCAGATTTTTGCCTGGGTGTTAGAGAATTAGACACATAAAACAGCCAAATTTAAATTCACCTCAAATGAGTGACAGAACTTGTCTTCCTCTCAGAATCTCCTGCAGACACTTCCTCTCTCTTAGCATGGGAGCCTTGAATGTGCTGTTCATTTTTACTATTTCTGTCAGTTTTGCACTCACAGGAGAGGCCAGTCAGTTCGAAACATGTGCGTGCGTAGTATTGTTTATCCTCTTGACGGACAAATTTGAAAAATTCTGGAAAGAGTGTGCATTACTTTGAGTTTCTCTCCACTACACTGCACTGCTTGTCATGTTCGGAAGTGTAAGAAAAACTCTCTACTTTCATTTGCTTTAAACAGACTATGAAATTTGATAAAATTGAAATCATTTCCTATCATTCTTTGTCAAAAAAACATTCATGCACAAACTTGTACAGAAATGAGGCAAAGCCAAAAAAAAAGTAAAAATTACCTCTGAGATAGAAATTACTGTTCTATTACTTCACAAACCAATGCTTAAACAAGTTGCTTCAGAACTATATACAAGAAACAAGTTCTCAATCTTTTAAGAAATATTTAATTGCTAAACATCTCTCCAAAAAAGTCTTGGAGCTCATTATATTTCATAAAACATTTTTCCTGGAAACCTTACATTGATACCTGAACATTTAGCTATCAATAAATTACTGAGCTGGAAAGGACAAATGAAACAACAAAAACAACAACAAAAAGCACTGTATAACAGTTTAGCATCGGATGGAGATGAAAACACCTCACTTTTAAAGAGATGGTAGTTTTGTGGAGTCCCAGTGAAGAGGTCCGCCATCACTGGAATAACATCGTGTATATTCCTGCCATTCTTGTACTTGAGCAGTGTGCCAGAGAAACGTTTGTAAGAGTCACCAGACAAGGCTGCCTTCACCTGAAAATTGAGCATTCCCAAATTAAATGCATTATACTCAAAAAGGGTAAAAATCATTCAATATGAAACATTTTCCTTATCATTTTCCTTGATTTCATCCCCTTGTATGAGCCTTTATACTCCATACATTTTGCTTTGTTATGCATCGAGATAAACTCCACTAGGAGGTTGAAAGATGTATACAGAACGTAACACTTTGTTGAGCACTCTCAAATATTACAACTATTCCTTCCCTTATCTATCTCTTCTTTTTTTTTTTTTCCCTTGCTCTTCCTCCTATTCCTGCCCAACAACTTCACCACAACATTTCTTCTCATCAACCCTTTATCTGTCTCTTCTTTCTGCTGGCCTATCCACTCTGTCATTTCCTTTCTGTCTCTCATCTCCTATCCACTCACGGACTTTATCATAACTTTTCCTCTCAAAGACCATCTATCCATCATTTCTTCATTTCTATCTGTCTCTCCTCAGTATCATTCCCACACTTTTCCTTTTGTATTTAGCAATTTTACCTCTTCTTCTCTTTTCCTCCATCTCTTTCTCTCTCTCTTTCTCTCCACCATGCCATTTTCTTTTCTTAACTCTCCCGCAATTTTATTATTTTTTTAATTCACAAACCTCTGAGACATAATTCTGTGAGGACTCCATTGTCATCTTACTCCTGACTTTCTCTACACTGGCTTTGGTTTCACTATCAGACTTGGAAACAATGATCTCTGTAGGTGTTGTCTCCTAGGGAAAGAAACAGGACATTGCACATCAGATTTTTTTCAATCTCCTGAGATACTGCATTTACATCTGTAGATATAACACGAACAAACCAGTCACCTCACAATTTTATGAATGATGCTCTTCAGTCAATCCTACAATTCATGTTAATCTTGCCTTCAAACCTTTTTCAGATGGTTTAAAACACAAATGTTACTACAAGGATGGAAAAACACTGGGTTCATTCTGTGACATGGGAACAAAGTTGTCTCACTGAAAAAGATTCTTTTGTTTAATGTTAGTTTTTTTGTTTTTTTTTTCTACAAGGCTTTGTATAACACAGCCTGTATCCACAAATTAATGCTGAAACTGAATCCATACAAGATATGCACATGTTTTTGTTTATAAAAATTAAAATATATATATCCATAATCCTCCTTCCCTGGTATCATTCTACTTACTACACCCATGTTCTATGACAGATATGATGTAAAACATTTAAGGCCACTAAGGCTTTTCTAACTAAAGTTTCTTACTATTATCTTGATCTTCTTTTGCTTTCCTGGTAACTTTTTCATCGGGGGTTGAAATGAGGTAATCTGCAAATACAAAAACAACCAAATGCACAGGATTTAGCTGAAATGTACTTAATTCAGATATTCTGTCTCTTGCACCATTTACTTGAAACTGTGTGCATAGCAAAACAAAAGCTGAAAGTTTAGTCAGATCAAAGTTCAGAATGTCTGCACGTGAACGGTAATGGAAAAGAGAGCAGTTAAGAAGATGAAACATAAAGAATGAAATCAAAAGTATCTCTGCCTAACTCGTCAACCTGACTCTCCAGGTTTATCAGAATGTGCTGTGCTATGTTTACAATAATGGCTGCACTTTCAATTGACCAGGCTAGGCTCTCTCTCTCTCTCTCTCTCCCTCTCTCTCTCTGTGTGTGTGTGTGTGTCTCTGTGTGTGTGTGTGTGTGTGTGTGTCTCTCTCTCTATCTCTCCTGAGAGTCATTTTTCGGATGCTTGAGCTAGAGATTTTTTACTCTTGAAATTCAGATTCAGCATGTCCAGATTAGAGGAAAAGTGTGGAAAAGATTTTTGTTTTGAGTCATATTGAATTTTGCGTTTTGAAAATTAGCTGTCTTCAAAAGCCTAAGGCTTCTAGAGCCTTGAATGGAATAGTGTGAAATTTTCCACATTAATATTATTAGCCATGTAAAAAACAAAATGCACATGTTTTTTGTTTATATACAATCAAATATTTTTCTTATAAATTTTCCGCTATTTTCCACCCAAACATCCAATTTTCCTTCAAAGACGGAAATGAAATGCATTTCATTAAACACATGCCATGGAGGATGTACATTCCAAATTTGAAGACAACTGGTTGAGAAATCACAAAGCCTTAGGGAAAAATGTGAAGAAATCATACATACTGAGAAAATCACAATTGAATTTTCATTCTTTCTTTATACAATAATTTAGTGGTGCCATGTAGGTGCTATTTTGGGACATAAAGCATATGTTTCTGGCTCCAACTGTTGTTTTTCTGGTATGAGAAAAGTTCAAAATGTGTAAAAATAGCAAAAACCCATTTTCAGTATCTTTAGTCCCAAATCTTGTTTTCAGGACCCGCACCCCTCCTTAAGGTAAAACAGGGGTACTGGTATGGGCACATGATAAGACTTTCAAGACTTGGTAAAACAGCTCTGCAAGGAACAACGCAATGCAGGAGGAAGTGAAGCAGGCAAAAAAAAGATAGGCGAATAACATCTAGCAATAACAGGCATGAAGCTAGGTGACATTGTGAGGATCACAGAGAAGCGAAAGGAATAGAGTGAGCTGACTGCCTGGCACCATGGTGCCCCAATGGACTCACCAGACTATGAGATAGGTGAAGAAGGCCACGGTGAAGGTGACTAGAAGTACCATGCAACTACACAAAGTGCCATTCAGAAGCACATTCCTATACAAGGTAGGGACCAGATAGGCCCTTATATGCTTCCAAAGATAAAAAATAGCCAAATTACCCCTCTCTGTTAGCTGTTCTACTGAGCACATTTTTCTGTATATTTTGATCCACACATTTCACCAATGACTACACTCCAGCTTGATCAGGATCAGCACATGCATACAAGCCTGTTTATCTCAATGACAAAGTAAGTGTAAAAATTGGAAAAAAAAAAAAAAGTGTACTGTGCCAGATTCTCGTGTACAAGTGCTATTAAAGTTCAAACGCCATTCTCATACTCACACAATGGGGGATCATTGTGACCAGCACTGTCGCCTCCTTTGGCCACATAGGGTGCTCAACAAGCAGTGTCAAGAAAAAAAAAGTCACTTTCATGTTCTTTTCTTGACACTTGCAACATGAAAAACTTTAAAAAATTTACGGTATAAATAAAACTGTTCTCATATTATCGAATGGCAGGAAGGCAACTGATTTTTTTGTCTTCTTTATATTGCTTATTCAACATCGCTGTGTCTGGCAAAGGGAAGTAATTGGGCTTGTCATTCTCCCACTAACATGCAAGCATGCAAATGTATAATTATATGCTGTTCCTTATTTTTTTAATCACAATTCTGCTCAGGCAAGTTGCTAGATAGAGAGATTTACAGGGCCAGATGGAAGAGCTGAATGCATAAAATGAGCATTTTCTCCCACAATTATCTTTAAAAAAGAAAAAATATTTCCAAATTATTCTGTAAAATATGTTTTCTGTGTCAATATTAAATTCATTCTTGCAACTTTCAACATGCAGCAGATGTGTACTGAGGGAAAAGGTTGGCAACAAGAACAGATAAATTTACATGTTCCTCACCTGAGTTGAAGCCGATGAAGTCTGTGTTTCAGGCATTTTGTTTGAATGATCCTAAGAAACACAAAAAACAAAAAAAAAAGGAAAAAAAAAACACAAGAGGAAATGATTTAAACACAAAGAAATCTTGATTATATCTTCATTATTATTTCAATACTTCTCAGACATGATATTAACACTGGCCTCCATTTGAGTGTGAGGGGGGGGGGGGGGGGGGGGGGGAGGGGGGGAGGGGGGGGGGGGGGGGGGGGGGGGGGGGGGGGGGGGGGGGGGGGG
>JBCAUA010380719.1:0-18374 GCA_038406235.1 Peronia verruculata | reverse complement strand
CTTTTAAAAAATAAAAACACCACCCCAAAAAGAACCTTTGAAATTTTTGTATCTTGTTGATTACCAGATTTTGAGAAAGAACAGCATTCTGTTTCATAACTTTTGCCAAGATTTTGTTGCAGAAACTTAGCCCATATAGTGATTTTGTGCTTACAATGTAGTTCTGTCATTTATTAAATTTAAGATTGGAAATGAATTGAGTGGTTTTATTATAACTGCTCTTCCTTACTAGCATTTACAGTGTGCTCAACAGTCTTTTAGTGAAGTGATGGTTTTTCTTGGTGATTTTTGTCTGTTATTGAGAGTTTCTGTGCAGTGTTTTTAAAAGAGAACAAAATGTAGAGGAAGTTCAGATCATGAGATTAATTAATCTGTGTGTAGCACATCATAGTGCTCATTATTTGCTCCAGATTCTGAACTGTAAGCATCATTATTGTTTTGCTACTATGAACTAGTACTACTGCAAGTTTCATTTCATTTTGCCCCAGAAAGAATGTGCCCTAATGATTTTTGTCTATTTCTCAACCAAAAGCAGTACAATAATACTGAAACTTAGCACTGAGATAATAGTTTCTACTCAGTTGATACTTCTTGCTTTTTTTTTTGCAGAGAGCTGAAAACGCATGCTCCTTACAATGAACAGCCAAAGCTGGACAGAACAAGGGAAGAATTGTCAGAGGCTGAGAGGCCTATCTTTGACAGTTTCACCAATGAGGAATTTGTAGCCAAGGTCTTTGAGTATTTGTCGCTAGAAGAGGAGAAAAGCACAGACAAATTCCGACAATCCATTCTCAAATTTTTCAAGGTAAGGACTAAAATGACTTGAAGGATGAATCTGTTGCCTCCTTTTTTTTTTTTTCTTCACTGAATGAAAACCCAGCACAGCAGAACAGTGCAATATTGAATAGGTAAAGGGCTTTTATGGCTTGAAAGGTGCAGATATTGTCTCTTTTTTTTTCTTTCTGTGAATAATATGAAAGAAAGCACAATAAACCAATGCAAACTCCTCAGTATGTTTGCCATGCTATCCAAATGCAAAACTGCAATGGCTCAGTCATGTCAGAAGAATGCCAGATGATCGCATCCTGAAAGTCATAAGTCTAGTGTATGGACAGCTCCCAAAGGGCAAGAGGTTAAGAGGCAGACGAAAACTGCAAAACATAGATGTCTGCAGACATGACACGAAATTCACCAACATTGCAATGGAAACATGGGAAAGCCTGACTGCAGACAGGGAGTCTTGGAAACCAACTGCCACAGTGGGAGTGAAATCAGGCAAGGCAAGGCCAAGAAAATCAAAGAGTGGAAGGACCCGTTCAGCTGTGGCAGGGTGTCTGTCTTTCGCATCGGCCTTTACAGCCATGAAAAGAAATGCTCCTCTCGGCCTTGAGGGTACATTATCCATAGTCAGATGCGACTGAAGGAAGCCATCCATCCATCCATCCAAACCAAAGCAAAATTAAAAAGTGTATTACTTTTGAAATTCTCATTTAGTACATATAATGTAATTAATATGTAGGCAATTTTCAATGTCTGGAACTGTTTGAATTCTTTTTGTTTCCACATTAATGGAAATGTATGAGAAGAAGAAATATAAAAGAGTTACTGTGAATGTGACATTACTTGTCTCAGTCAATGTCAGCTATATTTAGTACTGCTGTAACTTGTTTACCAGCCTTTGCAAGGACATTTTCAAAAAATCACTGTGCTTTTGCTGTTAATCACAGATGCATGAAAGTTGGAGTGTTGTTTAAGAATATAATAAAAAGTACTGGAAAGCAAAGAGAATTTACTTACTTTGTATTGATTGTGGTTTATAGATTTTTGAAAAATTGGGTCAAAATTGTGAAAATCAGCAACTTTGTCAAATCACAAAAAAATTCAGAAAAAAAGGTCATATCATAAAATCAATGTTTGCCCACCTTGTACCCTTCTGATTTTGTTTTCCTGTGATTCTTTCTGTCAGTAAGTGAATGGGCTTTCATATAGAGCCCCTGCTACTATATGAAAGATGCTGTGGCGGTATTTTAGTGAGAATAAAACTCAGCTCTAATATCGTGGGGCCTGCGGTAGTAGCAGTGAACTGTAAGAGTATTTTTGCCTGCAACAGATGTGGTAGTGGTATTGAGTGAGTTAATGTAAGGCAGTGATTTCTATTCACTGTTTTTAATATGTGATTGGGATATCTTGACCTTGCTGGCTGTAAGAACAAAATGTAAAGATAAATTACCATCTTCTTCCATATGAAAGAAAATGCTGTTATCTTCCATGGAATAAAAAAACAAAACAAGAATGGAAATGTGCATAATTATTGTCTTCTTTTTGAAATCCTGATAACAAACACAGTAAAATAGATAGCACGAAATGGTTGTCTTCTTTAGAATATTCTGATATTGTGCACCTCATCTATAATTTTGTATACTGACTGTTTTGCACATCACCCTTTGATTCTTGCAGAATTTATTCCGCAACTTTGGTGATGCCTTCCTGGCTAATTTCAAACCGCATATTGAGCGGTTGATCAAGGACATGAGTCATGATAGGCATGCCAGCAGCCAACGAGGTGCTATGGAAGTCTTGGCAGGGATCATCACAGGCTCCAAACTCTGGCCATACCCAAAGGTAGACTGACTTTCTCCTCTTCCCACTCTGGGTGGATGTGGGAGGTTCTTAAGGTGCAACACTTGCTGACAGCAGTGAATAGCAAAGAGTGATCAACATTGGAATTGCATTTGTTTGATAGGAGTGGCTTTTTTTTTTTCAGTTTCTGAGATAATTTATTTCTTATGTAGGTGCCATTATTGAAACTACTGTCTCGCTGTTGTGCCCCTTTCAAACTCACTCTTCTACATCCTTTCATCCTTAATGGCCTTTGCTACCTGGCTTTACATTTGTGTATAAATCAAATGAGTAGATCCAGAAAATTGTTTAAAGTAGTTCATAATTATGGTGAAACCAACCAAAGGTATCTAATATAATTTAGTCAATAATTTTTTCTTAACACCTTTAGAATTTTTCTGTAAATAGCACTGTTATATTTTTGAAAATCCACTTTAAAGAACATTTTGCTAGTCAAGAAGAGTTTTTCTTTCTTTGTGTATGTGTGTGTGATCAAAACTTGCCCAGGACTTAAATACTTTCTAGTATTTGCTTGTTGATGAAACCACAGATCCAGATCCAGATCAAATCTTTACCCATTGTAGTGATAGGTATACACTTAGAAAGATTTTGTTGCCCCGATGCATTGTTTCGGTTTCCATCTCGTAAATATTCTATCCTGTTGAATGTTGTAAGTGTATACTGTGTCAGTATAATATTTTGCTTATAGATAAAGATCCCGGAAAATTGACAGCTCTGGACAATGTTCATTTGTCATTTTTCATCCTCTCCTTTTCACAGTTGGACGGTTTGTGGACTTGGATCACCCCACTGCTGGAAAATACCCTAAACAACTTCACTGTGGAGACATTAGCAGACTGGGGCAACTTCTTCCTCTTTATCAGTGTAAGAGTCTGCTATTCTCCTTGGTTGCCAGCATATCACTGTAGCTAATTCATATCATGTTCAGTTCCAACTCAGCACTTCCAAATGTATTGCTTTACAAACAGGCATCACGTTTAAAGTTTTTTCAAGTATGAAATAGATTTTTTTTTGCATTGCATAGAATGTTAATTTAAATTTTTAGTTCAGTGTAATTCCTCTTCCTCTCTCTATACATTGCTTCTGATTTTTAATAGCTGTTTGACATTACAGTTTCTTTGTAAGAAAAATTTTGCGTTTGTGCAGTCATATATTGTCAGGCATTTTACCATTATATCAGTTTTGACTTGTAGTTTCATTTCATGTCACACAGCTTTATTTAAAAATTTAGCTTAAAATTAGTCTACTTAAAATTTATCTTTCAATGCAGCCATGCCATACCAGTTTGCATATTTTATAAAAGATTTGATTGTGTATCTACTCTTATTTTATTGCTATTTCAAAATATAAATTTGTGTTGTTTTCTTAATTTATATTTGTGTTGTACTAATAATTATTATTTGTTTTTAGTCATTTCATACAGATAATGCTGTGGAGTATTTTATTTTACTCTTATGTATGAGATAACCATCGGCAGGATGTTGAAAGACTAAATTAACTGTAAATTTATTATTTCTTATGTTTGCAGGAAAACCGTGCACCTCAGAAACTGCAATGGTTGTATCGTGTGTTGATTAAAAATCCTCTGAACGGGGAAGGTGGTGCATTTGGAGATGCCGCGTAAGTTAATCATACCTTGTCCTGTCTCTGTCTTTCTTGTTTGTATACAACATGGGTGGAACATAGCACATTGTAGATTTTTGGTAAAGGACAAATCACTGCACTATACAGATCATTTGTTTATCATTTGTTATTTATTATTTTTTAATATGATATTAGTGATGAATTGGTTTATCTGTAATGCAGAGTGTTCTTGGGCCAGTATCAGAAATGGATGAATAAATTGATCATACTATGAAAATATAAAGAAATTTGCAAGAACTTAATTACATCTGTAAACTACAAATAAGATCACTTTTCTAAATAAGACCCATTTGTGATTGTTTACATAATCATAAATAAATGTATATATCTATATTTTTATATTTTTCTCCTATGTGTCCATCAGTCGCCTGTACATCCTACAGCAGGCAGTCTTGCAACAAGAGTGGAGGATACCAGAGTATCTGCACTCCATTGTGAACTACCTGAGACCTCACCTAGCACACAACTACAAAAATGTGCGGGACAGAATGGGCTCGTACGTACTAGTTGCACTCTTCTTTTTTCATTCAAATTTTTTATTATGTTTAGTGTTTTTTTGTTTTCATTTTTGTTTATTTGTTTGTCTAGTTAGTTTATTGAACTTGTTTATTTATTTCTTACATTATTTCTTAATTTATTTGCTTCTTTGTTTGTATGTTTATTTGTTTGTTCGCCATATGTCTTCATGTGTTTGTTTCTTTGCTTGTTTGTTTATTTGTGTGTTTCTTTCCTGGCTCTTTGACCCCAGTTCATAGTGACACTGTAGCAGCAAATTTTTTAATATTTACATCATTTAACTGCTGTTTTTATTGGAATATATTTCATGTGATATTCGTTTCACTTGATCTCTAAGTCAAAGTTCAGACAAGTTCATATTCAGGACTATAGCTAACATTGGTTCATTTGTTAGTCCTTAAGTCATCAGTTCACAACTTTTTCGTAACCTTTTCATTGGCTGTGTTCTCTTAGGTTATTAAGTTCTTGTCTCCACACTGACTTCAAGATTCGTGAGAATAGTCAGACCCGCTCTCCACGCTACGCTGAGATCATCAAGTCTGTCTTGCCAGAACTGGAGCAGTTCCGAGACTTTGTACAGCCAGGAGATGAAGGAAGTAAGCTCAGCTGTGACCCACCATTTTTTTTTCATTTCTTTTTTTTTTTTGAGGAGTCGAAAACTTTTGTGAAACGTCAAATCCCTTTAAAGGCTATCTTAAGTATATATATCAGTCTTCAGAAATTATTTCTAAGTTGTTGGTCATGGTTGTTGAATGTTACCAAGGAAAAATGCAGATTACCTTTAACAGTTTACAAAGGTCACCACTTTAGCCCTCTTGAGCCAAAAAAGAATTAACAGGTGAGGCTGGGCAATCTTAGAGAATCGAGACAGAAGTTGAGTGTTTATCCATTAATACTTACTATATGTTAACGAATTATATGAAGGAAAATGGGTTTCGAAACCCACAATTCATGTACAGTGAAAGACAGTGAAGTAAGAAAATACTCTTTAAATGGCTTCACCATGGACCATTGATGGCACACTTCTAGAGGATTAAACAAAGACTAGATTGAATCCTGAAAGCCAAATTGTTTCAACCACTGTCATGGTTCTGAAATTCATGAATAGTGAACTAATGTAATATCAGTATTCAGGATCAAGCTAATTTTCATAGAAAAGTGCCTTAAACCTTTCAGTGTCAGGATATTAAATGCCGATTCTGCTGTTTCCTCTGTGATGAGGTTAATGATCCTTTTTCATTTTACAAATTCAAATCCTATTGACAGGAATAAAAGTTTGTGTCATTAACAACAAATGGCAGAAAGTAGATAAGGGAGACTGATATAATTTATTAGAATACTACAAGACAGAATGCTGGTAGTTGAAGGATTAACTCTTTATGGAAGTTCTGCTTTCAAGTTTAATGGAATGAGCTAGGAGTAAGTTAAAGCAGTGAATAAAGGAGTAAGGGGTTATCACCACTTATGTTTGATATTCCCAAAAAGAAGTTTGCAGGATGAAGTGAACTCTCAAAAAATATCTTGGTCTAAAATCTCTGGAAAAAGACAGGTTTATTTTCCTAGGTGGCTCATATGTTGTGGAGATACAATTACAGTAGTGTTCATGTTTTGTCAATATTCTGTTCTGCAGCAAGTAGTGAAGCCATGGAGGTGGACAAACCAAGCAATGAGGATTCAGAGGAGAAGAAAGCGGCTGTGCGTCTTTGCAAAACAAGTAGGTATCTTTTTCAGGGTGCTACTGACATAAATGTGTGTCATGATAACATTGTTAAACATGGAAACAGTGTGAGGTCAGTGTCAAAATGAAGTGCTGGGGCCTTTCAGATGACCAGATGAGGAGTGTGGTAGGACAAGTGCAGGCAAAGGAAGGCAACAACTGCCCAGAGCCTACCTGCCCAAGGATGCACGTGCCCAATTTGTACTTAGGTGTGCCACTCAAGCATTGGCCTATGCAGCCATCAGAGGGTGTGCTGCCGAGGACTTTTTTCTCATTGATCTTGGACCCAAGGAATCAGCCATTATCATCATCTTTATCATGTCATGTTATAAAATATAATAAGACTGTCTAGCCAGCAACTAATCAAACAATTATAAAAAAGAAAATAACATGTAAAGAACTTGATACTGATGTTAGTAGTAATACTCTGCAAATTGTCAGTTTAAATTGACTCTTCCTGCAAATTGTCAATTCAAATTGACTCTTCTTCACACCAGTAAAATAAACATAATCTATATCATAGTCATAATGATGTTACTGCTGTGGTTGATAGTCTAAGATATATGTCTGACGAAAACTGCATATCGTGTTGCTAATGTCTGGTTTTGTTTTTTTGATTGTTTCCTGACTTTGAACAGTAGATGTAACATCTTATGAGAATTAATACTGCAACTTGTGAATATCGTTTCATGAAAATTTTAATCAAGTGCTGAGTATTGATAAGCTGTCATTAATCTAGTGTGGTGCTTACCATCATTTATTTTTAAGTGGAACCAGCAAATTGTGAAGTGAACAGTAGATGAACCGAAAATTTGGCTCAGTGAGAAAATTTGAATTTATGAGTTTCTTGATAATTATGTCAGTGAATCATTTGTAAAGTTTTCTTAAAACTGTTTCGTTACTATTGAGAAACATATTTCAAGTTAACAAATTTTAATAGTTAATAATGCGTTATACTTATTCAGTGCAGTGAGATGAAATTTGTTTAAAATCTTTTGTTTTGATAACTTGTTCAAATTATTGAAATCTCTCAGATTTTATATTAACAAGTGGGCATGTGGTTGCTACAGTTGTCCATTTATAAGACCTGTCAGACAAATTCACCTCAAATCTTTTACAATGGTAATTTATCCAAGCTATCATTCATGGCTCAGGTTGTGTGCAAGGTTTCATATTTTCATGTCCTCTCACCAGTTGTCCAGTGGGTGTTGACCTGTATCCTGAGGAGTTTAAGTCCATGTCCTGATGAAGTCTTTCAGCTCATGCCAATTGTGAGTAATCTGTGTGTGCTGGTGTTCTCTTATCTTTTATTTTGTGAGTAAACCATCATGTCTGTATCAGGGATCAGATTGAAATAGACCTTCACTTACACATCGACCTGAACTTCTTTGTACCCTCAGCCCTGAGCTTTTGAATTCTCACTTCTGTGTGTGAGCAAGTGACCAATTAACTGTAAAATTATGCTGAAAATAAGAGTATAGATAAATTATTTATTTGCAATCATCTGGGCCTATCATTTGTTTAGGTAAGTTTAATGTCCTTTAACAGTCTATGTGTCTTTTGTAGGGACTGTGAGTTAGAATGAGTGGCCTATGCACTTATGTAACTACACTCTAAAATGGTTAAAACGAAATTTGTGGGGGAATACTAATTATTTCGTTCCATTGCTATTTTGTTGTATCTGAAGAGGCTGAATTGAAACAGGGATGCAAGTTTAATTATCGAATTACCTCCCCTGATTGACAGACTGCGACCACACTGCTGCCTTTTGTCTTAAGGCCACTTGATTTTCATTTTTGTTGTTCTTGTTGTTGTAGGTATACATACACATATAAAATGTGTGGTTATGTAGCTATTATGTCATTTGTTTGTTGTTTTTCTACTTTTTAAAAAAAATTCTT
Source organism: Peronia verruculata (assembly GCA_038406235.1). Taxonomy (NCBI): domain Eukaryota; kingdom Metazoa; phylum Mollusca; class Gastropoda; order Systellommatophora; family Onchidiidae; genus Peronia; species Peronia verruculata. The sequence goes on along the minus strand of JBCAUA010380719.1, from coordinate 9,956 downwards.
CCAGATGTAGACAAATTGGAGTTTGGAATGGCATACTTTCCGCAGATATCCAACTTTTTCAGGAAATCTTTATCAACTTCAGAAATCAGAGTCCTTTTGAACTACAGTGATAAACCTGATCCCCTACATATAGTTCCAATGAATTCATCATTGGTTGCCAGTCTAGATCTAAAATAGTTTTGTAGTCAACTTTAAGCTCACAGTTTTCACTATGAAACTGACAGTTATCTACCAGCTTCTCAAAACTGGCTTTCAAGAAATACTGACAAGTACAACTGGTTTGACTGACGTAATGCCTGCAAGTGGAAGTGTGTATAGTGTCTGATTGAAAAGACAAAGGCCAGGCCATCCTCTGATATGGTTTACAGTGTACTGAACCTTTCAGCCTCCTAGGGGGTGGTTATCTAAGCTGAATCCCCTGATACCATGGTCGTGTGGCTATAAATAAGGACAAAAAAATCATAATAGCCTCATACATGCACGTATTAGGTGACACCCTTTCATGGTACATCATACTCAATTAGGTCCATGAGCAACAGGTGAGATGTGAAAGGGGGGACGGTAGGTGCATGATTTACTCAATAAATAACTTGCCTCTTTTGTAAATTGAGAACTTATCAAACAGTGCCTTTTCATAACCTCAAAGCTCAAATATTCTTAAATTAATTCTGTTTCTGTTAGTTTAAGAGTAAACTTTTTTCAATCCATCTCATCATTTTTAAATGCCCTTTTAATATCTTTTGTCCTGTCCAGATCGAGAACTTGCAAAGTGAAGCCAATGATGAAGATCTCAGGGAAGATTGTAAAAATGTGATGTTCAATCTAGCTCAAGTCTTGGTGCCAGAGAAGTCAGTGGAGGTTGCTCTGCGCACTATCAAAGAGGTACGATCATCCTAGAGATTTTCACATAGATACTGTTCCTTATAACCAATCTACATATACTTCTCAATCATTGTAGTTGAACACAGACTAGCATAGCTCATTTGGGTGCCAGAGAAATCTGTTGACATTGCAAACCCATATTCTAATTTATGAAAGCAGTAGAGTAGAGGTGTATCAGTTATATGAGGCATTTGGACACTTTAAAGGTTTTTTTGTTTATCTTTAAAAAAAGAAGATTTAATTGGATGAGTAATGCACACACCATTTCCTCAATGGTGAAAAATGAAGGAGAACTTCCTAGACTCTGGGGAGCAAGAGCAAAATCACCTTGCTTAGCATGCATTTCTATAATAGTTTTTAGTTTTAAGACATATAGAGATATATATTACACATGAGCATTATTGTCTTATGAGAAATGAAAGAGAATAATTGCTCACATTTTAGTGAAGACCTCAGTTTGAATTTTTCAGCTGTAGCTCTTCATCACAGGAAACCAGACAATTTGTGTGACTTTGCTATGAAACAACATTCAGATCTGGACAATTGTCTTGTCATGATGATATAGTTTGAGCTCATTTTTTCACTTCTATTTCTAAAAGTTAAAGACTTTGAAACATGCGCATGAAACATTGTGTTGGATCATGGAGGGAAGTCTTCATTTTAACACTTGAGCCTGAGGAATAAATAAGTAACTTTCAGTTTTGAACTCTTGAAATACAAAGATTCATTGAGTATTACATGAGTCTTGTAATGTCATATTGTTAGTGACATTTAAATTCATATTTTAATACACCATAACAATTATGTGATTTGTGAATTGCCAGGTTGCCGGCCTGAAATCCTGGCATGCCCGAGCCAACATTCTGAACTACATGCAGCACATGGTCTTTGGCAACTTCTTCACCTTGCAGTCTGACTACCACAAACAGACCGTGCAGACCATGTTGTTACATCTCCTGTGTGATGAGCAGCTGGAGGTGGGTAAAACTAGGGAATCACATGTGTGTGTGTGATTTGTGATTTACAAAGTCATTGATTGCCTTTTACAACTGTCGGCATCACACTTATAGGTCAGACCTTCACTAGCCTTGCTGACTTCATGGATTCTCATTTTGTAGGTGCAGTTGCCAGTGAGAGAGACTGTTTCTTCTTCTTTTTGCCTCAGTCTTGCTTTGAAACAGTCTTCAAGAGTTGTACACAGTATGTTGTGTCGTAATATGGCGTCTCTTGATCTCTCTGTTTGACTTTTTTTTCTTTGTCCTCACAATTTACTTCTGCATAAGGCCGGCATGGGTCATTCAGAGTTGACTTTAAGCAGATTCACCTGCAAAGGTGTTGAAATTATCAGAAATGAGACTAATGAAATATGAACAGAAAAAAATGAGACCGCCAGAGTATGTTGATGTTGACCTTAAACGAGAATTTACTTGAAGCGAGTTGACTTCTTGCGGGTTCCACTGTATCTTGTTTGGCTCATTTCAGCTTAGCTCAAAACCTGTGATTACTTTAGTGCAGACAAGCTTACTCTTTTTTATTGCCTTCACATGGGACCATGCATGGGATTTTTTCATGGCAGGTCATACGTATGATTATTTTCACAAGGACAGGACAGTTGCCCTATGACTGCTTTCCTGGAGATGACATGTGATTACAAACCTGAACATTTCCTATTCCCTCAGGTGCGAGAGATGGCGGCTGTGACTCTCAGTGGGATGATCCACTGCAACTATGTGGAACTGAATAAAGACATGCTGGTATGTAACATAGGAAACCAGTATGATCACTGCTTTAAAAGATGAGCATAGACACATAAGCCAGTATCAGCAACATTGAATTATGACTTTTTGTTTTGGGAAGAGTTTGTTTTTCTCATTTTCATGCTCATTTTTCTTGTGGTTGTATATTGAAAGCAATATGATTTTTCCTTTCTTTTCCTGTGAAATTTCTCTTGAATTTTGTTTTCCCTTTCCCAATCATCCATACTAAGACAAAGAGTCAATTTAAGTGCATGCATTCTTGAAGTGAGAACAGGCTCAAATGTAGACAGTGCCAATAGACAATTGTGTTTAGTCCTAGTATTGTGTATTGTTTCACAATTGTCTGGCCTCAGTATTTTATTCACTGGAGCAAGGAGAATTTATACAGCTGAGGAACTCTGAAACCAAAGGGTTGAAAGGTTTCTCTTGCCAGCTTTCAAGTTGTCATGTTTTCCCTGTCTCAATTCATAGGAACATTTTGAGCGTCTGCGGAGTACCAAGGTCAAAGTACGCAAATCAGTGGCTGCCCAGGAGCCAGTGTCATTACAGCGACTGATTCAGCGCCATGCTGGGGTGCTAGGATTGAGTGCTTGTGTGCAGGCCTATCCGTATGATGTGCCCGAGTTTATACCACAAGTCCTAGTGGACCTCAGTGTTCATGTGAATGATCCTCAACCAATAGGGGTAAGACTGTGAGAATAGACATTCGGGGAAAGACCATAGTAGTCAGACTGGTCACTCTTGCCCAGAGATTGAGTCTTCCTGAAATTGGCATTGATGAGAAAATAATATTGGTGGGCAATCTGAGAAAATCCAGTTGCATTACCGCTCATCGAATCAAATTGCCTTTTTCATTTCACTTTAAAATTATCTACATAACTTCATATATACTGTTTCTGTGTAATGATAGACTGGAATTAAGGCATCACAAGTTCATTTATTTCTGTCAAATAAAAATATAAATTTATTCATGCCCCATAATTCCGCCTTCAAGATGCATTTCTTGCAATTATATTGTGACATGGATTAATTTGTTTTAAAATATTTAAGGACAAATGGGTTTTGTAAAATTGTACTTGATTATCAATTGTTATCCAGCAAATTGTTTGCAGATGTGCCAAGTTGTTTTTCTTGGCCAGCGTGACCAGATGCCAATAGTGATCTATCTTGCGATGATCTTGTTTGTCACTCTTTTTTTATCTCGTGCCATTTACAGATGACAGTGACCAAGACACTGTCCAACTTCCGACGCACCCACCACGACAACTGGCACGATCACAAGCGGATGTTCACAGATGACCAGCTGGTGATTCTGACCGACCTCCTCATCTCTCCCAACTATTATGCATGATGACAGTCCCAATTCTAGCACTAGGCAATACCTCAACCCATCACAGCATCTTTTGCCTTCTCTGAATTGTCATCTACAACAAAAACAACAACCATAGTATCTATGAAAGCCATGGAGAAGATGGATGAAAAGCACAGCATTATGGAATGAACATTTATTTTAGGACATATAGAAATGCTTTCTGGAAAGTAAAATATTTTTTTGTAAAGACAAGTTGAATTTGAGAGTAAACATTTGTGTGAAAGAAGAGAATTTGGTAACAGGGTAAGGTATCAAATGTTGTATAAGACCATGGGCATTGTAATTTTGACTGTGATGATACGATATTTTGGGGGGAAGCAGAGACAGGTATAACTCAGGTTGCATTTGCTGGGAAAGACTGTGTACTTCATACCTTGTGGCCGGATGTAAAGATATCATAGTTTTCTTTGCTGATTGATTACCTTAGATAACATAATTGTTTCATATCAAACCATTTTCTATGAGGTGGCCATGGGCATTTTCTAGAGCTCCACATAATTCCTGATGGGGTTGTTTTGTCAGGAAGAAGTTCTTGAGTCACATATTTGAAATCATGTTTGCTGTGATGTGTGTTTCAAAGCCCTGTTGTGGTAGTCAACTTGAGGCATTCAGAATAATGCATTTCGTCATCTATGGCATCTTTTGGTTGTTTGCTGTTATAAATGACTTTTTTTCTCTTGTTTTCTGTTCTAAAGTAACAACAGCATGTGGGTTCTCATTGTGTCTTGTCAAGGAAGAATGTTGTTATAAATGTTTGTTTTTTAGTTTTTTAAAAATCTGATACATATTAAATGTCTGTGTATGAAAACTTGGAACATGACACACACTGAGAGAAACAGAAATCATTGCACATTTATTCCAAGTAAAGATTTTCATAACTGTGGTCTTGAGGATGTCTTTAAAGTGTTTAGAGGATTGATTATGGTTTTAACATTTCCTGTGTTATTGTCAGTCAACTTGCATTTGAAATATGAAATAATTGTTATTTATATGATTGTCTGTACTCAAGAAATATTGAAGATTCAGTTGTTCATATATCTCAGTGTGTCAAGTTTAGTTAACCTTCTTTGTAAGTTGCAATGTGTGAAAAATATATTATAATTACAATAAGCCTCAGTTCTACCAGTGTATGTGTGAACAAAGAGGGAGTTTGATTCCCTGCATGCCTACATGTGTGACTGGGTGTCTCACATTCGAATTGATGTTATATGATAATGAAATCAAGGCAGTGGCAGGACAAAGGTGAACTGTTCTCAAATAGAGAATAATCATAAGAGAAAATACATAATCAATCAGCGTAAACTTATATATTAATGAACCAAGGCATTATCTAAATAAGGGCAACTAGTTATCAGGAAGCAACTGTGCATGAGAGCATGAACTTTGATGAATAAGTAAGACTTGGTCTCTGCATATAGATGACAAGTCTGTACAATTACGCATACCAGGTTGAAGTCAAAGAAGTCGAAATATAAATGATGCATTTTTGTTTCTGAGCTCTGCCTGTACATGATGGCTCATGTGACAATATGGCATGATATACTGCTGTGCACTTAGCATTTTCAGTGACAAAATTTGTCAGTCAAAATACAGAAAAGAGACTAAAATGAAGAGGTGAACTTTAAGGTCGCAAGATTTGCAAATGATTATTGCTTATGTTTAGAAATGGATATGAACGGAATGATGACAAGTGTACATTTTTTTGGAAATATGATTATCTATGAATGAACAAGTTTGTCCTGAATAAGATGTCTGTCTTGATGTTTTGAATGTACCGTCATTTGATTAGAAAAATATGTGAATTCACTTGATAGTAAAGGAATATCATCCTAGGAGTAGAGGTCCTAACTACACCATGAAATTGGTGAAGTTAGGACAATTTAATTCTGGGGCGACGCTATGTCTAGAAAGACATGTGATGGAACTGTGGTATAGAGTATAGTATGTTTATATTGAAACAGCTGTGCATGAAGAGTGTGTAGTGGCAAGCGTACGTGTAAATTTAGAAATTCCAGTTTGTGTGGAAGTTGGGTCCTGTGTGTCGTTTGGTTGAAAGAAAAAATATGTGCATTTTGTTGGTAGAGGGAGAATGATTTAAAAGTGAATGGCCATGCAATAGAAAATGTAGGATATGTTTGACATGGTATATGAGCTGCATATATTGAACTCTTTTAGTTCAAGGGACTCGCGCAGGAAAGAAAAGGGATTAGTAATTCACAGGTCATAGATGGAGTTCTGATATCTCCAGTCACCTTCTTTTGACATGCGACTGATTTTACTGCATTTTGTCTCAAATAAGAACTGAACATTTTTGAGAGAATAAGAATGATATAAACAGTTTATATGAGCAAAATGCTGGGGACAATGTAAATATGTTCAGTTTGTGTGAGAAGAAAGGCAAATTATATGTTTAGAAATAGGTATGTCAGTTATGCTGTCCAGAAACAGGGAGCGTGTTTGTAGGTTTGAAGCAAGATGTACGTGGAGTGTATATGCTATAAGAGCGGAAATAAAGTATGCTTGCCATGATACACTGTACATGCTCTCAATCAGTTTGTTGCTTTCTGAGTCACTCAGGGCAAAGAAATGTCCTTATACTGTCTTGACAGTGGTTTTTTTTTTTTGTCTATGTCTCTTGTGGATGGTATGAAAGAAAGACTATTTTCTGTTCAGCATGCAAATATTTCTGAGGAAATAGAGATTCCTCTTCATATCACAACAAAGTTTGTTTAGAAATTTGATATTTCTCCATCATTTCAAAGAAGTGTCTAGCACAAGTCTAACATTTGTTGACGTATGCTTTTGGTATAAGATTTCTAATACTGTGTTCCATAACTGACATATCTCTTGTGGCCAGTCAGAATGAGTCCTTGTGAAGAAGGCGGTCCGATATTGATGTTTCTATCTTGCGGAAATGGAAAGGATATTCATTGCGAAATAAAGAAGAATCTGGCCCTTGTGGGCAGATTATAAGTACCAGGATGTTGTGAGGTGAATGTATAGATTTACATGGTGAACTGTTAAGTTTTGTCAATTTTGCTCTGACTTTAGCTAGTGCTTACGATCACTCCTTGTCTCTTTAATTTGCAATAATTCTGGCTATAGTCAGGCAGCTCAAATGTTTTTTCATCACATATAAAAATGTTCTTTTACTTCCGTATTGAAACTGTTGGATGCTTTTTTCTTGATAGTATTAACTAAATGCACTGGCTGCACGACATAAATGAACATGTAATAACCATTTCTAGACTACTGACATCAAAATAAATGAATTTTCATCTAAAACCTTCCTGGCTTCAAGTTGTGGAATAATCAAGGAAGTTGAAATCTGGTTTGAAAAAAAAAATAGAGATTTTTGTGCCAAAGCTGGTGTAGCTATTTTGTCACCAATTGTAAGAGTTATATATCTTGTGTTCTATACTGATGATGGCTACATTTTCATTGGGTGGATGATAACCCCTCCTCCTCCCCACCCTTTTTTCCCCCCCCCCCCCCCTCCCTCCCTCCCCATTTTTAAAAAATATATCAGCACTCACAATCAAACAATGAACAGAGATGGATATGTTTCTTGTTGAAATTTGATTATTCAACTTTTCTAACTCCAAAGCAGCTAGGGTGACAGTGTGATCTTATGGTAAAATCAGCTTTGAATTTTCAATATTGTATGCAGACTTCTTGTGATTTATCTTCAGTATGACAATGTGAAATGAACTATGCTAGAAAAACAAAAATCATCTTTGATCACTGATGAAATATATGAGCCAAATGTCATTTTATTTCTCAGATGATAATATTGCATGCAGTTCAGCTAAAACAAAAGCAGTTTGATTGAAGTTGTATATGTATTTCCTTTGACCAAATGGTAACTTGTATTGTTTTCCAAGATGACTTCACTGAATGTAATGTACAACTAATATGAACTTTGGTCAGCAATTTTGATCTATTCCCATAGGCCAAATGAAGATATATTGGTATATTATGCCTTGTGTAACAACTTGCTATTCTGTCAGTGTTGTTATATTCACATAATTATTTCAACAAACTCGAACTACCAATCAAGACCTTAAAATGGACATGTATTTATCAGCATTTCTTTATTGATTGTTTCCTTTTAAAATGAAATGTTAAATCTATGTGTTCTTCTTTATATTTTAAGTGAATTTGGAAAGAATCTTTATTATTTATCATTATTTCTGTCTTTTCCCTTTTTATTTTATTTTTTTTTTGACATTGGATGGTGATGGTGGTCTTTTTCTTCTTCTTCTTCTGCATTCTTCATGGCAGACATACATACTAGTACTAGCCAAGGCTGGTGACCTGTAGAAAAGTACAGAATGACTTAACTATCACATTTCCCATAGGACTTTGCTTATTGTGCAGTATCCCAGGGTCAGCAGTCTCTTCTCTGTTAATTTCACGGCAGACATTGTGCCAGGGCCGGACTGGCTCGAAAAATTGGCCTGGGAGTTTGCCAATTTAACTGGTCCACCTGGGACATAGAAGTCCCTACCGGCCCACAGACCTACCGGCCCACCGGTCCACTGATGCACTGGCCCATCGGGAAACTCCCAAACTCCCGAGTAGCCAGCCCGGCTCTGCATTGTGCTGAGCATACCCACTAGGACATATTTTGGTGGCTTCAGCCTAAAATATTGTAACTATGATGCTGAAGTTTGTCATTACGGGGGTCAATTCTTAGCTGGGAGTTTCGGAAGGAAATACTTTGTGTTTTTTCAAGCATTCCCACAAAGAACGTTTTCTGGTCACTCCAACTTTGAACATTTGTAGAGATGATAGTGAGTCTGTTATGATCATTTCTTAACTAGAAAGATAGACTACACTCTTGGTCTTTTCAGTTAAGCTTATGGATAACTTCATCTTTTGGGGGGGGATAATTATTTTCCATTTAAAGTAATGTTGATACCTATGTTGGGTGATAATTGTTTGGAAATGGAACACTAACACAAGCAAAGCAGAGTTATTGTATGAATAAAGGTACTGAGTGTTAAGAGTCATCATGTTGTGTAGAGATGATGGCTCTCATTGTTTGTCCTGAAGATTGGTCTGTCATTGCCTTTTTTATTCGTTTTTTTTTCAAGTCTTATTTTTTTTTTTTTTTTTATTTCTGTAAAAATTATATGTAATTTGTTTTGTGTTTCCTTTGCCATGTATGTTATGTCAGTTATATAGCTGACTAAGTAATACAGATAAGTTATTTGTTCATGTTGGTATGGTGCAGGGAATGTATTTGTATATTGTCATCTTGGTGAAAGTACCCTGTTGGAAATTTCTTAATAAAGGTCATCTGTATTCAGTAGCCTATAACAACAAGAGCAATAGCGTCAACATCCTTTGCATATATCTCTTACTCTGGTCTGTTGTGTCATGAGGAAAAGATGAAGAGGCTGCTGCTTGTATTTGGATAGAGGAGATAAAACTCATCACAGAAAAATAGACACATGCCATCCATTTCTTTAACTCTTCATCATATAACTCGGAGCGTTACGACCTCGGTGAGCTTGTTGACCATAAATCTGTCAATGTATTAGATTGATTGTGGTGGTAATGGCATGGTGTTGAGTTGTCAGACTCAGGATCAAAGGTTTGAAGTTCCTCAACATTTTGTTCCTGGAAAATATCCTGCCTCTACTCAGGTTACATTGGGTACCTGACTGAAAACAGAAAGTATTGTTAGATTGCTAAGAATGAGTGTCTAGTAACAACTGCTTTATAAGCTTTCTGGGAAGCTGAGAATGTATGGGAGTGTCTCCATTGGGTTTGTCAGGGTAGTAATAGATTGTAAAGCTTAGAGCCTGTACTACACGGGGAGAAGTACATTATAAATTGCTCTCTATTCTTCCTCTTATTGTGGTAGGAAAACTCCTCAGGTGGAGCGAGACAGGTGACGGTCTTCAGAGGAAGAGTGAGTTCTTTCATCAGATGTT
>JBCAUA010380609.1:0-18376 GCA_038406235.1 Peronia verruculata | reverse complement strand
CCCCCCCCCCCCCCCCCCCCCCCCCCCCCCCCCCCCCCCCCCCCCCCCCCCCCCCCCCCCCCCCCCCCCCCACAATAGGGAAGGGGTTAGAAAGACGAGGTAATCGTATCTGTTTCAACCATATCGAACCTGTTGCTCCTGACATGAAACGTGGAGCTGTGAGATTTTTGTCCCTGTAGTGATTTCCCCGGGCACGACTTGAATGTTTCTGTTGGATTATATTTGATTATTTGTTCAGTGCATTCTGGCCGAAGAGATGGACATGCATTTTAGATACTGTGACTTTTACAGTTCTTTTCAGATGTGCTGCACATGATGAGATTGCCCATGGGCGCTTATTTCGGAAAGATCTGTCAGAGAGTTCAGACTCATAGTTTCTCTTCATCTTCCTCCCTTCAGTCCAGCAATATGATTTGTGCATATGTGCCAAATAACCTGGCTGTGTCAAAGCTGCGTTTGAGGATGGAAAAATGGGGCTATTAAACTGATCAAAAGAATGTCAGGTCAAAAAGAAAAGCCAAATCTAGAATCAATATAAAATGACATTCTGTTGACGGGACTTGTCAAAACTGTGCAATCACTCATCTCCGCTTTGATCTTCATTTTCCCTGTCCACACACACACCCACACCCAGACCCACACACCTAGGCATATTAACCAGTGTGATTCACTTTATTATTATTATTTTATTTTTTTTACTGGCTACAATGTTTCATTTCTCTATCATAATGTACTGGCCTTTCTGTCGTGGGAACTTCACTATGCTCTGAAAACCATTAGTGTTTCTTCTTCTTCTTCTTCTTTTTATTTTTTTATTTTTGCAGCAAAACGTTGACCCAAAAAGGTGATTAAAAAGACGACCTCCAGGGAAGTCGGAACACAAATTAGTTTTCAACAAGAAACAGAACGGAGGAGAAAAACAAACCAAAGTAACAGAAGTAACAGACACTATAAAGACACATCAACAACAAGGAGTAACGACAAAGATCTGAAGGAAAGAAACACCGACATGTACAAGAAACTGTAATAACCCGCTGTGACATTGCGAAAGCAGGAATCAACAACAACAACAACAACAAATAACAACAACAACAATAACAACCGTTGCAAATTACGATCGCTCATGTTTGATCGACTAGTTATATCGGCAGTCAAGATGCAGAAACAACGCACGGAAGTAAAAAAAAAACGAGAGAGGAAAAAGATTGGCAGATTGAAATACCTTAACAAAGTACGACCACGTAAAACTACAGTCATTTAGCATGAAAGAAGTTTCCGAATAGTAGAATAACATTACATATGCCTAATCAGGATCTGCCCAATGAAAACCTGAGTTTAGTACAGTCATTTGTAAAGTTACAGGAGGCTGGAAAAGCGTTCTCTCTGCATTTTGGTCATCATATTATCCTACTCAAGAGGGCACTAAAAGACAAAGAATGATGAAGAAACGTTTTCGTGCGAGGGCAGAATCCGCCAAATTAAAAAAAAAAGGCAGCCCCCGTATCTCATCCAAAACTGTTTTTTTACCATCACCAAGAGGATAAGAGGACGAAAAGGACAGCGCTCAGGGGAGCGAACTTGAAAAAAAATAATAATTTAAAAAATCACGTGGTTCTATTAATAGGATAATCTAAGTGATTCCAAATTCGATACTTATTAACTCTAAACTATGGGACCTGGCGCAAATATGCGCGCATCATGATTCATACATTACAATGGTATAATTACTGGATCTAATGGGCATTTCTCAATGAGCTCTCCGGTGCCAGGTGATCGTTAAAATATACATAATGTTACCGAACTTTTCAGCCCGTGTCTCAAAATGGCTTCACCAATGGGGCCGTCTGTTTTGTCATCGCGCATGCATGAACTTGAGTAGGACATGAACACTATTTCTTGATCTCTTCCATACTCAGAAAAGAATGTCAGAAAATATCACACAAGTTTTCCATGCTGGTGGGGCAAAGCGGGACGCTGCAGTTTTCGCAAAGCTGGTGTCTGTATATCTTATAAAAATACAATACCCCGAGGTCATAGAGTGTGTGCATGTATATTAACTAAGAGTGATAGATGTTTATGTCTTCACACTTGTCCCACAAGGGGATAACATTACGAGTAAAAAAATTAAAAAAAAAAAAAAAACTTGAATCTCTTGACTTACTCGGCGTCCCGTACATCCGGCAGACTGCGGTGTAAAGACATCATGTCGCTGGCATATTGGTTGTAGGCGTTGTTTTTCCACCCTAGATCATATTTTTGTTTCTCTTCATCTGTCAGCGTCTCTTTGTTGATTGAGATACCTTTTCCGTTTTCACCTGCGGACAGAAGACAATACACAAATGACAACAATAAACATGGACAACTAAGGGCTAACAGTTTGTAGGCAGGCACTTGACATGTTTTACAATAACATTTCTTCAATACAATCAAAAGGGTTTAACAATTTCTACTTGTTATTGCTATCTTTTTTTAAAAAAAAGTTTAAATTCGTAAATGTTTAAAATGTCTTCCGATGTCAGAAATAAACAAATGCATGAGTTGATAAACAGAGGCGTGTTGTATACATGAACTGACTGGGTTTTATTTGTATCGTCAATCACATTTATGATCGATCACTTGTGATGATATCTGGCAGATAATAGGAGGAATACAATTCCCACATTTCTGATGAGAGCTTAAATCCACTTCTTTTAATCGCTGTTATTATCACGTCAACCTTTCAGTCACTTTTTTTCCCTATATATTCTGTACTTCAGTGGCATCAAAAACGCAATTCCAAAGCCACACTGGAGATTGTTTCTGTTACTGAAAAGCAATATATTCTATTTGAACAGCATTTAATTTTTTTACATGACCGTGCTTTTCTTCCTGGAGAAATCCAATTCACAGAACACAAAAGCGGCAGTCAGGACGTGTGCATAATCCACCATCTTGGCTTTTTAAACATGTGATTGTATCATAGTTGATTATGCTGTTTTGATAAACCCTAAATTTCGTCTAAGGTCTGGACAAATATCAATTTTCTAGTAGCCTACATCCCGGACGTACTGTATTCAGTGTGATCAAGTGAAATCAAATTAATTTATGTTGTTTATCGGCAATGAAAGTACCATAAGTAAAAATTGACTGAGTTATGGGGCCTTTCATAAAACTTGCTTGCTTGGTCAGGCTTCAACTGGGTAATCAACTAAGACAAAACGGTTTGGTCGTGACATTACACACAATTAAGAAGACCATATTATCTGTTACAAGCGGTTACAGTAGTTATGCGGTCGCATAACCGGTTGACCGCGTTACAAACACCTTTGCTCACGCACAGGGCATGATTTGTCACTGACCCCATCATGCCTCCGAGAAGGATGGGCAAACTGCGGGTCAAAAAATCAAACGGCTGCGCTGAATATTCTGGCGATGCCACAATTAATTTGAAAAACCCCGCGTCGGTTTTTGTCATACACACAGTAGTTCTATCGTAAGATTTTCCATTTCAGTCAAACTGTCAGACCGATGTTGGGCATGTAGTTCAGATAAGAATACATGTACCACAAAAAATTTGTTTTGATTAAGCCTGACGATAGTCCCGGTGGTCCTGAAATTTGAGGAGTTGAGATGCATAATCAGATTCAAGGGTTGAGAAAGCTGAAGTTCTTACTTATATCCCCTGCATTTTACTATCGATGAAACTGAAACTAGATTTTGATTATTTTTTTTCTTTGATTAGTTCTTTTTATAGAACAATGAAGAAATGTGTAGCACAAGACCAACCTTGTAAATATGACAGGGTACACGAAACTATCAACAATAACAACACAACAACAATAATAACAAGAAAAAGTCGATTGAATATCACTATTTGCTTAACGCTACATTCATTGTCACTGAGGAGACATATCTCTCCTCCTCCCCCCATCTCTTTTCCTTTTTTTTTCATGAATATTGTTTGACACTCACTCCTCATATTTCGGTGCATGAGGTTCACTTGGTCAGTTGGCATGACTCAGTGACACCTTTACTCCGCCTGGAGTAAGACTGACGGACTGTCACGTTCAATACAAGAATGCTGTCACATTAGCCTAGTGTCATCATCGATGTGCGGCAAGCACGTTTGATATTGGCCATCGTGACTCTCTGTGTTCTTGTATGGACGTCGCATCGTCTGTAATTTTCTGCAATGCTCTTGGTATCATCTTACACAAGCAGAGCAGAAAAGTCAACCAGATTACAAATTGCTTTCTGCTCTCTGCAGTATGTTCACTACCCCAGTTAGACTTAAAATGTTCAGGGGAAAAAAGAGCAACCAATTGGCCTCAAAGATATGAGCACATAGTATGGTTTTTAATGAGTACGGCCAAGATAATATGTGACGGAAAAGATATAAACATATCTGGATTACCTCAACTGGAACTGACAAGGCTTCTATTTTCTTTACCGACCGGCGGGTACAATCTCTTTGACGTACCTTTATGACTAGTAAAGGTATTCAGCCGTGTGTGCCAGACGCAATACAGCGTAATCGTGAGATGCGCCAGTAACTCCCAACACAAAGAAAAACAAACAAACAAACAAACCAAAAGGGGCGTAATGCATGTAAAATAATTTGATTAAAATTTACGGGTAAGATAAAGATTTTTAAAAAAAGCTGTAAGTGCCTGTAAAGTTATCAGTTTTCGAGGAATGAAATTATCGACCTCGCTAACGACTGAGACTTTCCGGAAATCATAGCAATTTTTCCACGGCCTCCACGCTTTGTATAATTCGCAAATTCATAATTTGCGACTTTATCTTGATCCAGTCTTTCCTTTTATTTTATTCTTTTTGTCCTTTTACTGTTTTCCTTGGATTCCCGGGAGACACTTGAGTTACTGAGGATACGTCCCAGATTCCAGCGCAAAAAATCGGTGTTTCTGACGTGGCCGAGCGATAAGCTTGCCCAAGATAAACATTACAGTTGGGATGAGGATGGTGGACACCAAAACAGTGCCGTGAGACGGCCAAGCAAAGCGCTGGGACAGATAGGCGTGGGTGCATCAAGGGTGCTAAGGGATATACAGCTATCAACAGTAAGACAATATTTTGAGGTGCATAGAAATCATAGCTGCCTAAAACACAAATACTTCAGTACACAACGCTTCTCCAAGTAAATATACTGGCAGTCAAACAAAAACGCTTCTGCATGCAAAGCACCGGCCTGAGATACACTTGGGGGCCTGCTCTTCTTATAGAATTTAAAAGGATCTATTTAGAAAAGCAAAAAAGCTAAAGAGCTTTATCATCGTCCTCGAAACGACGCCTTTTTAAAATACAAATTTTAATATGACTGATCACTAATGACTGATTAATTATAATTCTGACCAAGTAATGCCACGAATGGGAATGAATATACAGGCGGTCTTCATAATTTATTGGCTTCTTACTGTCTCGAATGGTTCGATAATCCTTGTTTACGCGGACACGTTTAAATTGAAACTCATTAAGGGTAATCGGTACTGAACAGTCCTAGCGGTCAAGTGATTCGATCTGTCAAATAAATTACGCCTTATTTTCAGCATCAGCTGGGAGAGCTCTTATCAAAATTTGAGAACATCAACGATACAAATGAGAAGCAACATCAGTGGGAGTTTGGACTAATCTCTTTCACTACATGCTAAAAGTTATTGTTTTGGAACAACAACAACAACAACAACAACAACAACAACAACAACAACAACAACAACAACAACAACAACAACAAGAGCAACAGCAGTCGGCGGCAACAACAACAATAATTACAAATTTGGCAAAATCAGCGAGAAAAAAAAAAAAAAAGGAAGAAGAAAAGACCAAATATTATAAACCAAAGGCAAAGAATGGACAACATTGGGGTCACATTCTTTACTTAGATTTAACGCAGTTTTTCAACATTTAGGTTGCTTATAATAGCTATGGATAAAGTGCTTCCGCACTGGCTGCCCTCTAGCCATCTGCCTACCATTGAAAGCATGCCAGCAGAGGCGCTGTAGCTACTTCCTACCATTGAGTGCACAATGTGTGAGGAAGCTTAGGTAGGAGAGTTGGATGATTTTGTTACTAGGCATAATATGGACTTTTGATGGACCAATGGAATTTGAGCAGCAAACAGATATGGCCGCGGTTACATTGCTTGGCCCGTAAATTTGTGACATGTAAGCCTTGAGAAAGAGCGAGCGAGTCCAAAGAAAGAGAGAGGTAGACATGGGGCACATAGGCAGATAGACAGACAGCGTACAGACAGATAAGCAGGCAGACGGACAGACGGACAAACAGGATGGATGGATGAATGGATGGATGAATGCTTGGATGGATGGACTGACTGGATAGATAGAAGAGTAGATAGATGGATGGATGGTTGGGTGGATGGATAAACAGATAGACACACAGAATGATGTACATAGTTAGACACACAGATAAAATGATAGATGGCTAAAGAGAAAGACGGGCAGACAGACTGAGAGACAAGATTGATGGAAAGACATACAGAAAAATAAGCCAGACAGAAAATGTGGACGAGCCCAAAGGGAAAGAGAGAGACAGAGAGAGAGAGAGAGAGAGGGGGGGGGGGAGGGAACATGAAAGAAAATCTGAAGAGGATAAAGAAAAGAATGACAGTGAAACATTCCGCACTATGTTAGGATAGCAGTAGACTCTACACCTCGTTCCTTAGTCAGAGGCGAGGAGAAGCAAGAAAAGCCGAGATAAGACACCATCTGGGGCCACCTCACACAGCAAACGTTTGTTCCCCTAACGGCAAAGACTGTTGAGACTATAGTCTATGGTTAACATTAATCTTATAGGGCTGAGCTAACCTAGCTTTTGCCCCCAGACGGCGGAATCCGAAATGATGAGACACAGATGGCCCATGGTGAAAACAAACATATTATGAAACCCTCTGAAGTCTTGTACTAATACAGGTCTAGAACAGAATGAACAGAATTCAACGCATAATGTATTCTATAATTTTTTTTCAGCCCATTAAAACCGCTAACATGTTTAAAATAATAACAATATCCATATATATATTCCAGTCGACTTCCGTCACAATAGTCAAGTTGGAAAATATTAAAAACATTCAATTAAAACCACCCACGGTAACCGTAATCGGGTACACATTTTTTTTCTCTAAATACTGGAAACAAGGCTTCTGTGATCACGGTAAAGAACAAAGCTCACCCGGAGTAACTGTAGAGTTACGTCATTTTGTATTTCGAAATACTGGAAGCCAAGTTGTTGTGCCAATCATCGGTTTGTGACAACACAAGTCACGTTATCTTAACCAAGACTTCGCCTAGCCGTGAGTGCCTGACTTTACAGACATAAATCTTGACTCGTTCAGCCTCCGCGGTTAAATTAGCGGTGCCGGTCTGAAGACTAACGTTCAGAACAAAGTCTAGCACTGTGCCAAGGAGCAATTATTAGGCAAACGGAGTCATTAGAAAGCCAGAAACACGTAACCCCGTGTGGCACCGACTAACGACTGCAGACATTTATTACAATGAAGTCGGTGGGTGGGGAGATAGAAGTCTGGCAATTAAAACGACGGCTATGTCACTGACTCAGATCAGGAGGAACCAGTGAGACAAGATAGTCACGGGCGGAACGGGCCGGGACAAAATTAATGGTAGGGTTCGACTGAGATATATCGACGTACAAAATGTAGGAAATGTTCTCAGTGTAAGAATGCCTGCCATGATCTCTTCGGGCCGGACATGAACAGTTTACACATTGGCCTAATATCCCTCTACAACTTATTTCAGTACTATAGGATAATATAAAGACGAGCTTCAAAACCGTGAAAGTTAGGGAAGTCATTGATGTTCTACATAACGAAATCAGTTCAGATTCTTGGTATCAAACAATAGGGAATCTTTTCAGTCTTAACTGTAACAGACACGATTGTATTTCTTTACCAATGGGCTCGTTAAAGGAGAGAGAGAGAGAGAGAGAGAGAGAGAGAGAGAGAGAGAGAGAGAGAAAACCGTTCTGGAAAGCGCACATCTTGACAGAATAATGTGATAAAATTTTCCGGGAAGCTGCACGGGCATGTAAAGCAATCGGTATTCTAGGAAAGAACGTATCGATCTTGCTAACTACTGAGGTTTTCAGTAAATCATAACAATTTTTCCACGGAGTCCACACTGTATAATTCGCAAAACAGACTGACTACCACCACTGCTAATCTCAGACGCCATAAAATCAGAAACCCAAGAACTGACAATGCAAAAAAAAAAAAAAAACGTTCGACTGCACCTCTTTTCTCCCCCCCCCCCCCGCCCCCTGTTTTCCTCTATTCCATTTAAATATATATTTATATGCATATATTTATCATTTATTTATTTATTATTTTTTATGTATTTACTTATTTAAATTTCCTCTGGAGATTCTCTTTCTCTAGAATCTTGAAAAAAAAAAAAAAAGTATCACCAACAAAAGACAAAATTTCTCGGAAATTGTCGAAATCCATCATATATTTCAGGTAATACTAACAGCACCATAGTTCGAGAGGACCAAACACAAGTCAGAATGAAAAAAAACCCCAAAAAAACATCAACGAGATTCAAATTAATGATAAAGCACTGTAGGACGTGTATTATTCGTGTCATCAGCAGCCGTATATTGATTCTTCAAACTGCATCTTGGGATTAAGGGGGGGGGGGGGGAAGAAGATCTAATCACAAAACAGAATACTGGAGGGCTCTATTTTATCTGCACTCTGTTATTGCCGCAGGCCAGCAATAAATAAAATGATTTAAACAAACTTAAAAAACAAAAGCAAAAATCAATCTCATTCCACCCCCTTTTCCTTTCCCCTTTCTCACAGGATGTGCAATATTTGCATTTCTATAAGGTAGACTTTCAAACCCCACCGATGTTTAAGTATGAAATTTAAGCAGACAGACATGGAAACAAAACGACTGTATATCAACGACTTGCTCAAACGTATCACACAAGTTCCAAGATAAGCCAAGCACGATTGCCAGAGATTCAGTGTGGCTGATTACTTACTTATTTGATTGTTTTGTTTTGGTGATTAAAATTTTTCTTCTGGAGACCATAAACGAATTATCACAAAGGAAAACAAAAAATCATTGGCCCATATTAATACACTCTGATCACACTCAAGTGTCTTCTCAACAATTCTGCACTGGCATGAGCAAAGTCTAGCGAAACAAATATTGGAACACTCAGTAAACAAACAGTTAGAACATGCAAAAACAACAACAGCAAACAACAACAACAGCAAAAACAACAACAGCAAACAACAACAACAACAACAACAACAACAACAACAACAACAACGAGACACACAAAATACTTACCGGGTCCGTTGGGATCGTGGGTAGGTTCTGTGGGCTCTACATTATTGGGCACTCTCTCCTCATGTACCTGTTCCACCTTCATTTGTATATGAGCCTGTCGCCTCACTACCGGATCTATGTTGACGTCCACAGGATTGGGCGTTTTTCCGTGTTTAAAGTCCAGATCGTGGCCTCTGTGAGGCGGTTCCTGGCGCACAGCTTCTGGTATATGTTGTAAATTTCTGTCGTCTCTATGCACGTTTTCAAACACAACCTGATTTTGCTCGCGTTTCCAGGGCAATGCATTTCCCTCGTCCGCAGAGGACAACGTCTGTTTGCTGCCAGGGCTGAAGGCAAAGATCGAGATGAGATACAGCACTGGAATCAGAAGGAGCAGCTTCACAATGAAGCTGCGGCGACGCCTGAAGAAACTGGCCATTATGGAATAAAGACCGGGAACAAGATCTGCCTCGATTTATGCTGCTTTGGACGATGTAAAGGCGATATGAGTCTACCACAGGTGACAAGTGGATCGTTAACGGTGTGCACGTGTGACGTGCGAGCTGGCCAAAATTAAGACCGGAGAATTTAGTACTTATCGCCGAACCTCCTGAGGAATCAATTCGTCACCTAGGTCAAAAAAGAAACAGCTGGCGCAGGCTCCAGGCAGAGGGCAAATAAAGTAATTACCGGCTACCTAGCGACTGAGGTTAGTGTCGGAAACTGTTGATACTCTACTAGCCCGATCATGAAATCAGCGACAAATATGCCATGCAGATTATGCGGTAGTTGTAGTACCTATTGTATACTCTACTGGTTGGGATGCCCATGAAGGTTTATGCTGAAGAAGAGAACATCTAAAGTTCAGCAAGCGAAGCTCGGAGCACAGACTGTGAAATCCGCGGTCTTATAATCCAGAGAAAGTACGAGAAAAAGTCTTCTCAGGTCACCGGCTGTGCTGTACTGCAGGCAACATGGTCCTCCACAACTGTACCTGGGGACATAAAAGGAAAAACAATTTTTGATGAGCACAACGAGAAGGAGAAAGTGTACAAGTTAATGGAAACATTATGTCCCTTTAGTTGGCTGCAAGATCTGCATTTCATCCATTCACGACATATCGCTCCATTCGTCAATCCATCCACTATATTACACAAACGCATTCAACACCTGCCTAATGACACAAATACACCCATCCTCAGCCTACAAGTACTCCCTCCTCTTTCCCCGTTACTGTCATCCATTCTCTCAGGGACTGAATTGATATTCATGTGGTACAAAACAAGTATAGAGCCAAAACAGCGACCTTCATTCAAAACAATCCTCAGAATATTATAAAATGAAACACACTACGAAAAGCTACACACTATGTCAACAAATCTATCCTTAAAAAAAAAAAAAACGGTACAAAGCCCTAGTACAAGATTTGTCAATCTAAAGAGTCTTACTTTGGAGAAGAGTGTTCTTTTGTATCTCACTTTCTATTGCCCAATAAACATCTGCGTAAACATGTGTGAAGCTATCGACAGATCTAGCCGCTCTTCATCGATTCCCTGGGACATTCGTTCACAAGGTGGGGCGGCATTGTAACGATCTTGTGAACATTTTCTATTTTCTAAATTCTCAACGTCCACGCCTATATTAGTTCCTCTCCAAGACAAGTGAAAACACTAACGAGTAGTAGACATAATAATGTTCTATTATAAAACTTTAGAATGATATTGACGGCTCTATATGACTAAGAGTTTTTGAACACCGAGACAGAGCTTTGCAGCTCCTTGCCACTCGGGTTTGTTAACCACTGTCAACTGAGACTGTTGAATTTGGCAGCGGGACAAACAAGCGGTCTGATCCAATGAAACAAAGGTGCGCAGTAAAGTAAAGAACACATCAAACAACATTCCTTCGGGACCCAATCTGCAATCCCTGCAAAAGATTAAACAATTAATTACAGAGTATCATGCCGTACTGCAAAGAGAGCAAATAGTTTTACGTTGCTTATTATAACACTGTACTTTACCCGGTGAACAGACACTTAAAATGGCAGAATATGATATCAATTGCCACCAGTAATTTCGAAAGTATCATCATCTCGTTAAAAGCACATTCTTATCAAACACCATCAGGCTACCAATAGCACAAATAAATCACAGTGTTATGATTTCTTCTACTTCACAGAAAATGTGTACTACAAACCATAATCACAGCCCCTGCTGATACCAAATCAGCAACGTAAATAAGTGAAAGTGCTCGCAAATCTGCCCCGCCTCTCGCCGGCTGACTCGCCCTGCTGTTTCAATGGTTTTTAATCTTTAATCCTCATTTGAAAGCGCACAGTAAACAAGCGAGCTGTAACTTCAAGCCTTTCAGATGATCGGGACAAAACAAAATATGCGGCGATCAAAAGATGCTGAAGACACGAATATCCAGTGACGATTGTTGATTCGCCTCTGCCGATATCGTCCTTGTCCACAGGAGGTTTGATAGGCGTAGCCAAACCAACTGAAGTGATTCGCTCTATTTAATTCGAGTTCTTATATCAGGTCAAAACTACACTCGATGTGGAAACAAAAAATAATGGACGGTATAAATCGGTAAACAAAGCAAAGTAAAATCCAATCAGACAAGTTTTGAAATATTGAGAAGAAAGAGAAGTTACGTAGATTTAAAAGTAAGGTAATTCCCAGTAGAGAGAGCTTGACGCTCTTGTTTGTCATTTTCAATCTTAACATTATGTTTTTTAACCTGTTCATGGTATAACTGCTGAATATATCACCAGTAATTCCAAATCATAAGGCCAAATTAACATCTGCCAGCAAATCTGGAGAAAACCGCGCGGTATAGAAAGCACATTTTCCTATAAGCCACACACCCATACTCAATCACACAAATTCAGTTACTTATGATAAAATAATAATTTAACATCAAGTTTGTGTCTCTGTAGATCAATCTTTGTGCCCCAAATGCTTGACGTCTTTTGGCATTTCACCTTTTGCTTCTTTTCCTTGTGTTATATTAAGCCCATGAAAGTGTTTACCGGTGTCCCCCACTTATTTTAGTTTCGCCAAAAATCGGAACAGTATTGACTGTTTAACGACGCAACTGTCGGTTCTGATGTTACAAATGAATAAATTTTCACTCAGGCGCCCTTGTTTAACATTCGGACTATATTCCAGTCAGGCTGCTACTCTTTGAGTAAAATGAATGAAATCATTCGGCTTCGCCCTCTTTCTATTGTTTTTCTTTAATTTTTAGCGATGTGAAGTTTCTAATAACACGGCTCATCCAGCTGCCAAGTTCTGTACACCAGGGGATCTCAGGGAATCTCTCGTTGTGTTCCAGAGACGTGTCCTGAATAGAATATCAGCAGCCTTTGAATGCGTCAAGATTTGTTGTCGTTGTTGTTCCCTAATACTAGAGGCAAGACACGAAAAGAGCGCCATTGCATTGGAAATCTTATTACTTTAAAATGTTGTTTTCCTCAGTTCTGACAAACAGAATTTCAGGTCATCACAAAGTGATGAGATGAGAGGCAATTTTCTTCATGCTTGTCGTTTCGCTTTTATGAATAAAATATTTCAAAATTAATTAGCAAACAAGGGAGACAAAATAGGGTTAGTTCAGAAAAAAACAGCGGTGGAGGCGAGAGGTGCAGCTATAGGTTGAGATGATTGGCTCAAGACAAGGAAGGAGTTTGCTAGCAAATTATGTTTCCATGCGAGGCCAAAGGCAATCCGTCCGTTTGTCCATCCGTTAACATCATTTCATCTACCAATTCACCCACCCACTCACTCGTCCATTCACTTATCCATCCTTCTATTCCATCCCACTCACTCACCCACCCATCCAGCAAAACAGAAAGACAGACAGACAGACAGACAGCCAGACAGACAGACAGACAGACAGACGGCCAGCCAGACAGACAGACTCACAGACAGACAGACAGACTCACAGACAGACAGACAGAGGCAGAAATTCTACTAATAAAAGAGAAAACAATTCTGACAATTCACGCAGTCAAACTTAATAAAGGCAGGAGGCCTATTTCTAACACCCCCAGTTGTATACAAGTATTTAATTAAATTGATCCAGGTCTGAAGGTCTGAACAAGCCGCCTCTCCAAAAAAAAAAAAAAAAGTACTCAAAATGGCGCTGGAACTTTCCATGTTCTCAATCTATCAGAAAGTCTCAAAATGTCTCATTCTGTTCTGCAATCAGGAAACATAAGCTGAAATGACATGTACGATGCTGAAATAACGAGATAGGGTCATTCAACCTTAACACGTGAAAATTTGATTACGATCAGCTTTTTTGTTGTTGATGTTGTTGTTGTTGTTCTTCTTCTTCTCTTTGTCTGGATTCGAGTGTATCCTAATGAACCCGTTGCCATGCTATGGAATAGCCAGAAAACAATGCCAAAACACAATGCAGGTTCATGATGACTTCCAGAAAAAAAAAAAAGCAAAAACTGAATGCCAACACAATGGAAAATTATACTGACTTTCAGAAAAGGTAGAAACTAAATGTCCACATACAATATAGGTTCGTGGTGACCTCCAGAAAAAAAAGTAAAACCTAAATGCCGAAACACAATGCTGGTTCGTAGTGACCTCCAAAAAAGTAAAAACTAAATGTCAAAATACACTGCTGGTTTGTGGTGACCTCCAGAAAAAAGTAAAAACTAAATGCCGAAACACACTGCAAGTTTGTGGTGACCCCCTAGTAAAAAGTAAAAAATAAATGCCGAAACAGACTGCAGGTTCAAGGTGACTTCCAGGAAAAAAGTAAAACATAAGTACCGAAACATGATGTATCCGGCTTCAATCTGCTTCACTCTTAGCTCCGTCTATTTATTGGCCACTGATGTCCCTCCGGTCTTCAACAGTAAGCCTGACACATAGAGACAGAAAGAGACGGGCCCATGACAATATGCGAGACTGGCTGCGAAAATTCTTCTGAGATGTTCACTTAGTAAAGGATGGAGTCAAGTCAATCCTGTTTATAATGTGGAGACACGACAAACGTCACTGGACAAACAGACGGAGCCGTGACGGAAGCGAGTCGAAAACGGACCGCCCGTGTTTGTGCACTAAGTGATGTTGGCTGAAACAAGATGGCCGACGGGAAACTCAATCTCATGTGTTGGGGAAATAGCACCCAGTGCATATATGAAACATATATGGACATAAAAATGGTATATTCGGGACGTCAATAGAGTTCATCGAAAAGAACCTGCTAATAATTCCTGACTTCTAACATTATTATTATTATTATTATTTTGCTTTTATCTGTTTGTTTTGTAAATGACAGATCAAGGATCTACGTGCAGATACAAAAAAGTTAATTCGCTCTGTAGCAAAAGTGTCTCAAAAATGCCTCCCTAATGTTTAGATACACTTTATTCGCCCGAAATGGCTAATTTTGTAGAACAACATTCATAGAAAATAAACACACAAAGGCGGGAGAGAAAGAGAGTAGGATGAACTATGGACAGTGAGATAGTGGATGTTTGTATGTATACCTAAGTCTGTGATTGAGCTAGAGAGAGAGAGAGAGAGAGAGAGAGAGAGAGAGAGAGAGAGGAAAGAGAGAGAGAGAGAAAGTGAGAACTGGAGAACAAGTAAAAGCACGAGATAGACTGTACGGGCAGACAGACAGACAGAGAAAGAGAAGGACAAAATGAAAAAAAATGAGACACCGAGAGAATGAGAGAGAGAGAGAGAGAGAGAGAGAGAGAGAGCGAAAGGGACGGGGCGGGGTGGGGGTGGGGGGTGGGAGCGGGACAGGGGAAGAGACAGAGAGATAGAGGCGGTTATTACTTGTTCAGACTCCTGTCTCCTCCAGCTGCGTCTGATTGCGTGTCACTCGCACGCCATAATCATATTCTGGACCTCGGACAAGATAATAATGAAGATCCTGGGGATGGGCTCTACTCCGCCAGCACTGCGGCTCTGCTTCAGATCTAAGATGCTGAGTATAAGAAAAGTCTATGACAGACCGTCTGACTACGAAGTGAGAGGAAATAGAAGAAATAACATTTCCTAATTTAATAAGGTCTTATTCTCCCCACCATTTTATGCCATTCAGTACCATACAAACTCTCTCCTTTCACTCGTGCCCTCTCTGATGCTCTCTCGCTCTCGGTCTCTCCCTTTGTCTCTCCTTAATTCAATAATAAAAAATATTTCTATTTTTTTCTTTATGTTATCTCTGGGCACCTTTCAGTTCCCTTGAAACTGAACTTAAGTCGAGCCCAAACGAACCAATATCTCCCAATATTGTGCCCGCCATACTGACGGTTTCAGTGTCCTGAGACACATCTATAAATCAAACCAACGACTTCACAATACAACTAAAAAGATCAATGGCTATTTTACTAGCAGGCTTTCTCTCCTCTCAGACCGTAAGAACTAAGATCTCCGACTTTTACTTTCTCGGATATGATATATAGGTTCTCTACAGAGGGCAGGGAACGGAAGGAATCGGGAGAAAGGAAAAAGTTACAAAAATTCCACTTTCGCATTAGTGGGTTGACAACATCTTGACAGAGCAAATTGCCAAGTGATGCTGAGATCATTTGTGTGTGACACGCAGATCAGATAGCTGGGCGTTCCCCATCGTTCGAGAGGTCACAGCGTCGAGCCCACGCTCTTCTTCCTTCGATTTTGCTAATCGGGAACATTTGCAAATTTCCCCCCTGCCTGTGCACTATCGCATCCTCCCTCTGTCCCGTCTTTTCCTCACATTCCCTTGCAAATTCTGTGTCACGCGATGTTGGTTAACTCTCCACGGGCCAGAATGACGTATGTGGCTGAGGAAATAGGCGTCTGCTTCTCGGTGAAAATTTACAATACGGGTTGGGGTCCTACCTGGGAATGGAAAAGAATTAGAACCTGCATGCATTTTTGTTTTCAGTGACTTAATGGTGGAATAGCTTCTTGGAAGGGGAATACCAACGTTTAGACTTTGCATTAAACGGTAAATGGTTTCGGTTGTCCCATGTTTACGTTGCACAGTTAAAGGACCCACATTCCCACCCACAAAAATTAATTTCACTAAAATGAGGACGCACAGCCAAGATGATCCTACTTTGTCAAAGATAAAAAAAAAAAAGACATGGGTCAAATTGCGTGGCTTTATATGAGACTTTTTCTAAGGAATACACAGGTGGCATTTCACACGATTTACTATACGCTCTATATACATCTTTCAACCTCCTCCTTCAACCTATGTCACACGATAGACATGTGGTAATGTCCACTTTTACAATGAACAATATTCAGTAAGGACAAATTCTGTTCTCAAGTCCAGTTGTTTTAAATTCACATTACATTGGACGCAAATGCACTGTTTTGGTTAAGGACCTGCTTCTAGCAAGATTAAAGAAAGTTGAATTCCTGAATATTCAAAGATCAGCACCGGCATTTCAAAAAGAAGTATAAAAATGAACAAAGAGGATTATAAGATATCAGAGTGATATATGTCGTGGACCGGAGTCTTAGGTCACAAATTCCACAGGCCGAGTTTCTTGATTCCCCCCCCCCCCCCTTCCCCTTCCTTCCACCAAGTCTATAATACACACACACACACACACACACACACACACACACACACACACACACACACACCTACCTGTGTAAAAGTAGAGAGAAAGAGGTGGGGGAAAAAAAGAGGGGGGGGGGGAGGGGAGGAATGGACAAGTTATACATTTGAGAAAACCAAGTTTCTTGATGCCCCAAATTTCGCTCCCAAGTCTTAAAAAGAAGTATCACTCACTGACAGAGAAAAAGAATCAAGGGAGGAGGAAGAAGCTGGTTTCATAAAATCCGAGAGGCCAGGTCACAAATTTCATCTGCCGTCTCCCAAAGGATGCCTGGACTGGTCAGCAAGCGGACCTCGGGGAGACGGAAAAGCCCAGGACTGATAAGAACTCATCTTTACATAAGAGTCTCCGTCTGTCAGTGGATGGCCCTCCACCCGTGTCGTGGACAGATGCTCCATCCGCCGAGTGACCTCCAGAAAAATGGGATAACAATCACGGCAAACTCCGGTACAGCTCCTTCCGTTCTGTCTCCACACAAGCGGTTCCTTCTTCCCTAGTCATCGATTAGCAGCTATGTCAGGGCCCTTAGATGGGAGTGAAAGGCTGACGTGCTTTGATCAAAACGCCTTTTTCATTACAGTTCTACAACTTACCTCACCTCATCAAAGACAACTTTCCCCCGCTGACAAAACGCTTTCTTCATCTTAGTTCAATCATTTCCCCATATCTTTAGACACAATTTCCCACGATGTTCACACAAAATCTAGTACCTCCCCATACTAAGCAACTTCACTGTTTTAATTACCAAATTTTGTTTGACATTTTTTATAGGAGACAGTTTTGAAAACAAAATCGCTGTTTTCTCGAAACTGCGGTTTAAGTGGAAAGGCGTTTTGTCAAAGACTGTTAGTACTTCATCTCATCATTCTCAAACAACTGCACTATGTTCACAAAGTGTTCAAGGAATGATCGCACAACGAATAAACCATGATTTCCTTGAAACAGATGCTTTTTTTGTTTGTTTTTGTTTTTAAGAGACCTTTCGTCAAAGAACGTTAGAGCGGAAGAAGAAAAGGGGGCGGCACTTGCGGAAGACAGGCGAACTGGGGACAGTTTATTTCCTCCCCGTGTGTACAAATTTGTGACGCGGCCATCACGCACATCTGCTGACCATTTTCTGTGCACGAGTCCATGGTACAACGTCATTGGAAATGAGAATGGATGGCCTCAATGACATGGCTTCGATTTTTCTTTCAGTCCTGCCCCACCCCCTCTTCACTCAGGTCTCAGGGTTTTGTTTTTCTTTTTCACTTGTATAAGTTTCACTTCTTTTCTGACGCTAATCTGCCCCATTGATTTATTCGTGCCTTTCGTTACGAGTACTAGTCCTATCATCACAGGAACAACAACACAATGACAACGATAACATGAAGAAGAAGAAGAAGAGAAAGAAGAAGAAGAAGAAGAAGAAGAAGAAGAAGAAGAAGAAGAAGAAGAAGAAGAAGAAGAAGAAGAAGAAGAA
>JBCAUA010380499.1:0-18376 GCA_038406235.1 Peronia verruculata | reverse complement strand
CACGCACGCACGCACGCACGCACGCACGCACGCACGCACGCACGCACGCACGCACACACACACACACACACACACACTCTTCCCTTGCCAGGTGCAAGAGGTATAATACAAGTATTGAAATGAAGATAAAAAAAATCACTTTAGCTCCTGTAATTGGAAATACTTAACAAAAAGAGTATAAGAAAAACTACCTCAGTGGGAAAATTTTCAGAATTGTCCATTATTCATGTTAAAAATTTCATGAGAAAAAAATTATTCTTTCCTTCCTCACAGTGCTTATTTGACATTCATTGTGCTTATCTGACATTCAAAGGGAAGTAATTTGGACAGGTCAAAATGGCCCATTAGAATTGATTAGCCTCTTAACTGGTTTAGAGTTAAAATTGACCTGGTGTTTCTCTCTATCTTTGCAGATGTCAGTGAATATGAAAGAGCCTTAGAAACCTCAGCTCACTTGACAACAACCACATCCCCTCCATCATCATCATCATCATCACCGCAGCAGAAACCTACCACAGCAGCTCCAACAACAAGCACACCAACATCAGCAGCAGCAGGGATAGATAGTCAGTCTGACAGTAAGACAGTGGGTGAGGTCTGCGAGTACGGCCTGCTGGAGTGTGTGACCGGTGCCCAGTGCGTCATCATCCCCGGTCACAAGAAGCGGCAGGGCCATTGTCAGTGCCAGGAGGGTTATGAAGAGACGGAGAATCATCTCTGCGTCTTGGCGGGTTTGTATTGTCTTTGCCATCATCATTGTCATCACTGTTGTCATTTTATAAAAAATGTCGTAAAAACTATGATGACTGTCTACTGACAACTAATGAAATACACTCAAAGAAAGCAAAAAGTAATATGTCCTGCGCCCAGGGCAAATGAGTCAGAAGTCGCAGCAGGTGATTTTGGGTAACAGTTGTTGTTTACCATTTTTTTACTTTTTTTCCGACTATGATACCAAAATATTTCTTTTTTTTCAAGTTAAAAAAGGTTGGAGGTCATTTTGTGGAAACAAAAAGAAATTTTAGTATCGTAGTCGGAAAGTAGTTAAATACAACTGAAAACGGCTGTGAATATTTATCGCCTCGTGCTACTTTGGACCCATTTGTCCCTGTCGCCAGACACATTATAGAATTTGATGTCATAGAAATTGAAACACTTTGCTAAATTTTCAACGGTCTCATTGGTTTTTGGTCAGGGTATAAAATCATCATCATCATCAGCTGCAGCGGCAGTGAACAATTGACTATCTGTGTCTTCAAATTTAAGACATTTATATAAAATGAGCATATCCGCATCATCATCCTTGTTATAGTTATCATTTTATAAAAATACATTAGAACTGTTAGACCAGCAACTAGCAAAACAATTCAAGAAAAACAAATAACATAGAAATCTATAAACACATTGATTGTGATGGTCAAATCTCTGCTAAATTTTCAAGCCTGCTTGGCTCTTCGTCAGGGCAATCATCATCTTGTTATAGTCATCATCCTCATCATCACCAGGATCATCATTAGTTGTCCTGACCAAGCACCAAGAGGGTTGGAAAAGTTATGGCTCCCAGTATTTTCAGCAATTTCACTTGATATTCAAGTTTGAACTTGTTTGCCTTATTGTTTTGAGTTTGTTGACAGTTGACTGGAGGCTTTGAAATTCAAGAGAGTTACTCAAATGGTATTGCGATGATGATGTGCTGTAAGATTGGTGAGAGATTGATTAGTATTTCATCATCAAGCAGAATGACTTTTATAGCTTTGAACTGCAGACTGACACCCCCCCCCCCCCCCCCCTTGTTTGTCTGTCCTCAGCTTCAGGTGATGCAAGTGTCAGCGACAGTCACGACAACAAGGTAAGTTCTCTCTGACACAAAGGTGTTCAAGACGGCATTTCTCTTTCTTATGTCGCTTTTTTGAATTTGATGATGTCAGAAAAAGCCAAATCTCTCTATTACATTTTGTTCCCTCAGTTCACAAGTGGTCTAGTTTCACTTTCTAGAAAATCAGCATCATGTTCATCACTCGATTAGGCACAACAGTTACCGCATTCCATAAATGAGGCTGAGAATGTACCCGGACTACACAGGCCACACTTTATGAATATGTTCATTGTGGATCCTCTGTATTACATTGAGAATGAAAACTTCAGAGCGACGACTTCTCAGAATTTAAAAAAAAAAAGAGGAGATAGAGCAATTGTGAGCTGACTCGTTACTGGTACAGAAAGGGCCAATGACCATTTTAGTCCCATGACAGTGAAGGCTATAACCAAGAGTATTTTGACAAGTAATGTCATCGGTCACACTTCAGCATCATTGAAAATGTCAAAATTTTAGTAAAGGTACAAATGTTTTGAGTCAATTCCAGACAAGTTCACTAATTATTACTGCAAATTGTGCATGAACATTGTCATAGCCCTTTGTATGGCTTTGGCAGCTCAGGGAATAGGTTAATGATGATGTAGAGGTTGAGAACAACATTTGCTTTCTGTGCTCAAGAAAATGAATTTTGCTTGCTTAATTCAAATTTACTCAGGCAAACAACACTTGTAGCTGACTGGAATTGATACAATGTCCACATTCACTGCATCAGTCTGTTTTAGTAAACTAGGCATTGTCATGATAGCTGAATAAGGGAAATAACCTGTGCTGTGTGGATATTTATACTAAATATCCTATTATCTGTCTTGATTTGTTTTTTTTTTTTTTACTCAGTTGTTGATGTGCAGTTAGCCTCACAACACTATGTCACATGACCACAAATGGATCCACTTCAAAACTGATAAGCTCTTAGATGGAAAAAGAAATGAAACTAGCGGGAATTGCTTGAAAAAGTGGTAGATTTGTGTTTTTTTTTTTTTTTTTGTTATATGCTTTATTGATATATATCCTACTTTAACAAATTTATGAAGGGAATTGATTCTGACAAAACCAGAAAATTAATTACGGCCAACAAAGAGTTAAGCTCAGTTGTATATGATGCTACAACAAGATTGTGTGAGAACAGAGACCCTGCAATATTGTCCTACTTTTTCAAGAAATCAAGTTGACTTCTTTGGGTGAAATGATCAGTGGTTGTGTCTTCTTGCAGTGTCGCCGTTCTAGTGGTTGGGGTGTTGAATTTGGGACGCGTGATATTTCCTTGAGAAAGACAATTCACGCACATTTCCTGAACTAGTCCAGGTTATAATGAGCGCCTGGCTGTAGACAGAGTAGGTTATTGTTACATTCATGAAGTGTAGAGTGCCATAACAGACTAGCTGCCTGTGCTTTCTAAGAAGGTGAGAACGGCTGTGAATATTTCAGTTGGGTCCATTGGGGTAATAATAGATTGTAAATTTCTCAGAGCCTGTATAATAAGTAAACTATATAAATGTTCTCTGTTATTATTTTTATTATTATTATTTTCATCATCATTAGTATTATTATTTTTATATTAGTTATTATTATTTTTGTTATTCTCATCTCCTCAGGATAAAGAGACAGAGAACCAGCCAAGGGTGACCACTCTTCCTCCAGGTAAGACTTCGATAGGTGATGACAAATCCATATCGCTGTTGTTTACATAAGTATGTGTTTGCTGTTCCCTGAGTCACTGATGCAGTTGAATCCTCCGCAATCCTCGTGACAGTGTGGTTTCTCGTACATATTTTGTTTTTGTTTTTGTTTTCTGGTATAATTCTTTAAGATAATTTGTTTGATGGACAATCAGTTTTATGTTCACAGTTTTTTCACCAAACGTTACCTGCATGGTGGTTCTCAATACAAGCACTTTTTGAAAAAAAATCGTTTGTTAAAATAATGTAAGAAGTTCTAAATGACAAGTTCAAATTTTGTTTCCGCCCAGCTTGTCGCATAGACTGCTGTTCTTATCTTCGTTTTGTCCTGTGTGTTACATTTTTTGTATAACATCGAGTCAAACAGCTTCCTGAGAAGTTAGGCCAGTTATATATCTGTAATATTAACGGACAGTGAGACGGAGTTACAGAGAGAATAGTGATGATAAAAGTTGGAGAAAGTGAAGGAGAAAAAAATGAAGAGGAAAATGACAAAGGAAAATAAGAAGAAGTAGAAGAAGGAAAGAGAGAAAATGAAGAATAAGTATTGAGAGGAAGAAGACAAAAAAAAAAGGAGGATGAGATTGCATTATAAGCACAAAAGAAGTAATTGTAATGATAATTAACAAACGATGACAGTGACTAGAATTGAAGCTGAGAAATCAGTTGAAGGAATATTCAGATGTAATTAATTGGTTGATGAAATTATTGTCGGCTATTTCTGTGACAATTTCAGAGACAGGGAATGGTAAGTGACAGGCTTGGTATATACATATAGTCAAGTTTGCCTAGCTGTAGAGGTAGAGAGTATGGGGTTAGAGGCTATGGGTCATGACCTTTGACCCTGTGCAAGGCTTGGCTTTGGGCGCATTCACAATGGGTGTGCAAGTGGTGCTTTGTAGTTTAATGCTTTTATAATTTCTGGTACCCAGTGGTGCAGAGGTTGTCCAGCAAGTTTGTAGTCGAATGGTGGGAAATTATCTATTGATGCTGCCGTTGAGGAAAATCAAAAACACATCAAATTTGGCACAGCTTTTCATTTGCCCAACTCCTGAATTTTTAAATTTTTTTTTCAAGAGTTTTGCAGAAGCAGTTTCCAAATTTCTCTCAAGTGAGAAATGACGATGATAAATGATAGCATGAGACAAATTATATAATATTAGACATAATATACATATAACATAGATAAATAATGGATACTCATAATCCGACAGACAAAATTGTCACAACCAAGCGACAGCACATGGCAGAAACAAGACAGATTGTTGCAACTTGATAAATGTATTGTGTTTACGGAAAAAAATGGATGCACATAATGATCTAGAGTAGTTGTTGGGCATAGGGACACCTGATTCTGTAGGAATATTTCTAGTTGATTATATTTACGTTTTGATACGTGACACAGGAAGTTGAAAAACTGTGCTAAGTTTGATATTTTTGGCAGCCTGATGAAATTGGCCATGTGCCAAGAGACCAAATTCTACAGGAGATCAACAAAAATCAGTTTACCAAAAAAATCTACCTAAATCCAGATTGAAATGATAGATGATTTTTCTTTCGTTAACAATTGCCTCAAGAGACACCACAAAGACTTTAGTTTTAGTCGCATTTGTCTTTGAAGTTGATTTGATGCATGGCCAAGTTCATCCTGCCCTCAACGATATGTTTCTGTTCTTCCCAGATACTCTAATGTAAGCGTTTGATTCAGACAAGACTGTGGTCATCCATTGTCCAAATCTTTCCCTCAGTCCTCCCCTCCCCTTTATCAGATTATTTGGCTTGACATTGATGGTGATCTGATCTATACTTATCAGTACCAACCCACTGACAGCCAGGACTACCACTTACAGAATTTTCAGACATTAGTCCGAATATAATTTACATCTGGCTGTTACAAATCATTAAAATGAACGAACATGTTGCTGATAACAAAGATAATTGGATTATAAAGGTTGGCAAAAATTCATTGATTTTAATCCAGAAAAGGCAATAAAATGTGCATGCATGTGTTTCGGCAGCCAAGGGGTTAATTTAACATCTGAAGTTTTCTTTGTATGAACTTTTTTTTTTCCCAAATAGGACGCGACACGATGAAATCAGGCTCTCATCAAATTTTGAGCATACGGAGTTATTGGCATCACTGTGAAGATTATTCACTTCCCTTTCAGCGTGTCAAAAATGTATTGATCTACCTTAAGTAGAAGTTGAGATATTGGGAATTAAAGACGACGGGGGTGACCAGTTGCTGCAGCTGAATTTAGTGAGAAAATGGCCGATCACTTTTGTAAACCCTTCTTTACCTTTGTTAGGCCATGCCACTAAATTACAATTTTTGGGCCTATGCTTGCTCTATTTCAGTCAGTTGAACTGTGAAATGCATTTTTAGATTGATATTGAAGGGTCTGGTGAAGAAAAAAAAATATGTGAAATATTCATTCACTTTTGAAAAACACGTGATTTCTCTGGTCGGCTCAGTTTGATAAGCGCCTGATTTCATCATGTCGCATCTCATATGATATAAATATTATAAAATATGATAAAAATATTATAATACTGTTAATGCTAAGAGCTTTCTCCTTAGATACATGTACCATAGTGTAAAAGTGATATTTTTATTATTTGCACTGTTTGTTCAATACCCACTGTGTCTGACAAAAGGAAGGAATCTATTGGGCTAGTAAAACAATCTTCCATTACATTGATGCATTAATCATTCATTGCACTTTTCAACTACATGTACTTAATTTTTCAAGAGATATTGACAGAGAAATAATACTTGAAGAACAATTATAACATGGAACAAGCACCTACTTTTATGTCCAAAGTTAAGCATTCAGACTGCTCTTCAAATACCTTGCCAATATTTGAGGACTGGGGAAATTAGAAAATATGGAAAGGAATTAATTTGACAGCAAATATAAAATTTGACGTTCTCTATTATAGAGTGAAAAAAATATTTTTCATCACTAATACATCTCCTAGTTCTATTTTTGTTATTATAATGAACAAATTAATTTCATGCAGGCTTACTCTGCATAATCCTGTAATAGTTATAGAAAAAAGAATAAGAGAGCATTTAAAAAGCACTTATCCCAAGCTGTGTACAAGCTCTAAGCGCTTTACAGTCTGGTATGATCTTGACAGTCAAATGGAGACCTAAACATTCTCAGTTTTCTGAGGTGGCAGCCTGATAATTGCTTTAAATCTTATCAGTTTTACAATATCATACACTGTCTATAGTATCAATATTTGATATATCAGTTTCATATCGGTGTTCATATTTGGTTAAGTCTATAGTAAGGCTGGAGAAATACTGTAAAAAGAATGTTTAGATATGAAACAATACTGAAAAAGAAATGTCCATTCAGTCATATGTAAATCAACATCTTGATATGACAATATTCTGTTGTGCCACTGTCATGATTCATGACAAATATGTAGATCTGAAGATAACTACAATGTATCTGCTGATGCTGGCATGGTGTTCAGAAAACCTGTGAAAATCAATTGAACAGCCAGATAAATAAGTGGTGAAATTTTCTGTGCAAGTACTAGCTACACAACACATCTGTTCACATGTCAAGAGTACTCATTTCATGTTGGTTTTTTGTTTACCTCATCTGCCTTTTTTGTCAATCCACACATGCAGCTGGCTCATTAATCTTCAGATCTAAACTTATTGATCTTTCCCATCGGTGTGATTGTTATTTGCTCAATGTAAAAGAAAATAATAATAATACATGGCTCGTGATTATGAGAGAGAAACAGGCTCAAACACTCTGCTCAGAACTCTAATGGAATATTTTACGTCCAGTGAACTTTGAGAGAATCGGTTTGGACCAGAGCTTGCCGACCATGTTGTATTATTATATATGAATTGTTCCTTTTGTGTGTCCTGTTACTTTGATCATTTAACAAGATCCTTGTCGAGTACATGTACATGAGTAGTACCAGTAGGCAAACTGATCATGGCAAGTGTAGATCTACTGACTTCAGAACAATCCTGCTATATAGTATCGACTTCCAAAAGGACATGAGAATGACGTCCCCTGTACTTTAAGAGATGATAGCTTAGGCAAGGGGGAGGGGGGGGGGGGAGATATTGTGAAAAATTCCGTTTATATTCGTCTCTGACAAAGTCTTCTTTCTTGTTAACATCCGCTGAAAAAGGAAATTTTGCATCGATACTCAGAGTCTTTCTCTTCCTTATCTCCATTTATCTACAGTGCGAGCTTGCCTGTCAGTGTCTCACATTATCTATATACCTATACGAAGACAGCAATGTTCGGTCTTGACTGGACATTCTTGCAAGCGCATGCTGCTTGCAAAGCAAACCACTTAGCTCTCATAATATATCCTGTTGTAGATAGCATTAGTAATAGTCATCCTGGTAGTAGTCGTCCAGTTGGACACATGCTGTTTCTATCAGAGCATACTAAAAAAACTTTTGTCGATCAGAACACAATTTTGTGCTAAGTAGCCAACTAAGAATACAGAGCAAAAAGATATACCGGTAGTCAATAATAAAATTATGATAACACGGAGCGTGTCGAGATAAGATTAACTACGCACAGCGCATTGATGTCGATATGGGAAATTTTATTTAACAGTAATATAGAAGAGAAAAATCGGGATGAAAAAAACATGTCGATATTAAAAGAATATCGATAGCTTAGGCCCTGTATCATGTATGTGGATTGCACTATATTTTTGAAATCCCGGTAGATCCAAATACATGTACTTCCCCAAGAAATCTAAAGGACGTTCACTGGAACACATCTATCGGCATACCGGTTCTCCATGTATAAGCCTGACCTATGCACATACATAGTAAAGTTATAAATGTTCTTGTATTGATAGTGTCTTTGAATTTCACATTGTGTTTCAATAGTCTTCAGAAAACAAAAGACTAACCTAGAGCATAATTATTAGGATCTCCAATTTTACCCCTGGGTTCGTCTTCTGTCCTCTAAATTACTTTCTAAACTGTGCGCATAATGTGGAAAGGGTAAAAATGATGCAACGGGGCGCTCGTAAATCGTAATTTACAAAGTGAATTCACCCAACCCAGTGATACATATGTTATATTCTTCAATGAGTTATCTGTGTGCTCGAACCACAGGCACTAGATTTATACTTCTCGTGCTCGTTGTGAGCCGATGTGGGCACTGTCGGTGCTATATTTAGACAAAATACTCGTGCCATTGCTAAAGGCAAAGACCATGCATGTTTGTTTCAGCCCCCGTTCGCTCTATTTGGCTCGTTGCCTTACAAGAGAGAGTGAGAGAGGGAGAGGAGAGTGCTTCAGGTAGATTTTCTTGAAATGTAGGTACTCCTTGCTACAATGTAGCCGACGGTAAAGGCCTAGGTGGGCATAAGAGGAAATTAGTATGTAGAGAGACTGGTAAAAAACATCGCCGTGATGAGTAAAGGAAATTCTAGTTCAAGAGTTTTATATATTTCATCAACCTATTCCATCCGGCCATGATTATTCATGTAATTGACTCCACATGCAGTTGCATTACATGTATTATACACTATTAATTGAGTTATTTTCAGTAAATTATTCGGCGCCCCCCCCCCCGCCCCCACCCCTTTTGTGCATATATATAATATACAGCTGCTGCTATATATATTTACAGTACCGGGTATGTCATTGTGGGTGCGTGTGCAGTTGTCTGGTACCCCAATATTTTGTGGCCCAGTATAGTTGTGGCACAGGGTTTGTACTTGTATTCTTTTAAGTCTATCAATAGGTGTCTGATTACACTCGTCGCAAAGTTCACCACAACATCAGAATCTGAAGAAAACGCGGTTGTTGTTGTTGTTGTTGCGATGTTACGTCTTGCGAAAGTCAGATTTTAGCTTTGCTGGGTTATCGGGGACATTGAAACCGCTAATTTCTGCCCATCCTTGTTGATATCGCCGTTTTCATTAAAATTATTACTTTTCATGGTATTGGGCGACCTCGGCTTATGCCGGATCATGGCATCCATTTTCTCTGTTGCCATTAAGCACGTCATATCACTAATTCCGTTGTTTCTCATATAATAAAACAATGTAATTTCTTGAGCTTTCCATCACAACTAGTTGACAGTTAGATGCTCGACTGAGATCTAATCCTCTGACATAACTTTTGTGAATTCACGCTGATTTCTCCTCGTCTCCTCCCTCCCAACCCATCCATCTATCCGCTTCAAGCAATTTCGAATAGCACTCTGCCTCCTCTCTTCCTTTTCACAACGACCATAGTTTGAGTAACGAGGAATAGGCTACTGGTGATTGTTCAAAATAATTATGATACTAAAGAGCGTTTGTCTTTAGAGGAAAATGTCAGAAGTGCATGGTAGCAAGCAATGTATAATTTATCAGTAGTATTTCTACTGTGCTCTTAAATTTGCATCGCATTAAAAGTAAATCATAATCCATGCCCCCCCAATCATAATACGTTGAACACGTAGCATGTGTTCGTCACACTGTTCTCCTTCCTTGTAGCTGTGTAACATTTTGATTGGCACGAGATTACTTTATGCATTTTTATCAGTGCTGTCGGCGGGTTTTTTTTGGGGGGGGGGGGGAGAGGGGGAGCGGAGGGCATGAGCAGCTTCGCGGATGTTGTCCAAATGTGCGTCTCACCGCCACGCTGTTTGATTTAGTACAGTATTGCCTTTTGCATGAGTTTCTACTATTTTTTACCTGTGTGCTCCCAAAAATGTAGGCCCAGAGTAAAGTGATCCAGTTTGATGGTACATTTTGCCCGCCCACACTTTTCCTTTCGTGTACACCTTTCTTGCCCCATTTAGATCTAGCTGGCGAACGTGTGCTCAATAAGAATACCATAACACAGGTAAAGCGCGTGTGGGATGCTCACTCTCGCGCACGCTACCGGTATAATGGCCCCAGGAGGATTTTCCCAAACCCTCCCACATCTGCCCCATAAGTTGAACGAAGTCAAGTCGGCCATACAAGCAGGGTAATCAGTACCGCTCTCCCCTAAATAAACGTTTCAGAGTCTGCAGAAGAATGAGATTTACTCCTTCAGCAGACGTTCGCATGAACGTCATTTCGACATTTGCTGTAGCAACCTTTTCACGTGTGGTATGAAACGTCTTTCACTTACACCATTCAGCAATAATTGCCCCAAATAGGCCTGCCCTAGTACGAATAGTCAATGGGTGAAGAAAACGTTTCTGGCTTGACCGAAAAAAAAATGTGCTGTGGAACTTATCAAAAGTAATGGGGTCATGTCCTCTTTCGTGTCAAGAATGTGCGGTGAATGGGAGTGAGAGTCAGTTTATGGTTATTTGGCCTAGTTGGTGTGGAATATACGTCTGCTCTGATGCTTGAATGGAATCGGGACGGGGGAAAAGAGATTGCGCAGTGATTATGCCTGATGACTGTCAAACCAGAATGGAAGCTATCTCCATATTATATTAAACGAACTTTAATTTTATGGGAGTTTCAAATCATCTCCATGATTTTATAAAGTGTCTTATGTTCTCACAGGTATCACACTGAATGTAATTACCTAATTGCCTAAGATGATTCATCTGACAGCTGCTCTCATTTCTGACTCAGAGTGCAGTATTTGCCAATAATGAAATGTATACATCTAATTCCTTTTGAAAACTTATTTTCATACACACTTTGGCTCTCATTTGTATCTAATTGTTCAAATGGCTGCAGGTAGTCATAGTTAATTTTAACCCTCCCAAAATCAGCCTTGATCTATTGAGTCTTATTGTTAGACCATAATGTCAAAATATCTTTATAGTGCTTTGGTTACATTTACTCAGTCAGGATTAGAATTTCTTTTGTATTTTTTTTTTTCAGTTGGTGAACCCCAATATGAAAACAGTTTTCCCAATGCCCACACCAGTCAGCTCCACCTCTTCAC
Source organism: Peronia verruculata (assembly GCA_038406235.1). Classification (NCBI taxonomy): domain Eukaryota; kingdom Metazoa; phylum Mollusca; class Gastropoda; order Systellommatophora; family Onchidiidae; genus Peronia; species Peronia verruculata. The sequence goes on along the minus strand of JBCAUA010380499.1, from coordinate 6,927 downwards.
AAGAACAACCAACAGTGGCTCCATCCCCTAGAGAGGCAGTGTCGGTCCCAGCTATCACTCAGGTTGTCAGTAACCAAGTGCCAACATTTTCTTTCCAAGCAACCCCAGCTGCCACGGTCACGAAAGAACTTCCTACTGTTCCAGCAAGTACCACTGCCAAAACTGTTGCAATCAGTGCCAGCAACTCTACCAGTAGTACCACAGCTGGTAATATTCAGACGATGCAGATACCCTTGATATTTCAACAAGGCAAGAATGAATTTGAAACACAATATGAGACGCGACACAATGAAATCAGGCGCTCGTCAAATTTTGAGCATATGGAGTTATTGGTATCACTGTGAAGAGTATTCATTTCCCTTTCAGTGTGTGAAAAAAGTATTGGTCTACCTTAAGCAGAAGTTGAGATTTGGCAATTAAAGACGATGGGGGTGACCGGTTGCTTCAGCTGAATTTAGTGAGAAAATGGCCGATCACTTTTGTAAATCCTTCTTTACCTTTGTTAGGCCATGCTACTAAAGTACAATTATTGGGCCTATACTTGCTCAATTTCAGTCAGTTGAACTGTGAAATGCATTTTTAGATTGATATTGAAGGGTTTGGTGAAGAAAAAAAAATACATTAAAAATTCATTCACTTTTGAAAAACACATGATTTCTCTGGTCGGCTCAGTTTGACGAGCGCCTGATTTCATCGTGTCACGTCTCATATTATAATTTAGTGGAAAGTAGTCATACATCAGCCTCTGCCATGCCAAAGTAAAATTCAGTTTAAATATAGCAGAATAGCAGTATCACAACTGTAATATTCAAACAGTGCCCTACCACTGATACTTCAACAAATCAAGAACAAACCTGATGTGATTATGTGGTTTTAGTGGCAAACAACCCTGCATCAGCCTGTATCATGTCAAAATGAATTGGGGCTTGATGTAGTGGAAACAGTGTTATTTGGTCATAATTAACAACACCTAAATCTGAAAAAAAAATTCAGGGACACATCAGAATTGAAGAAATTTTGGATCTGAAAGGAACCAAGGTTTATCATGTCATGAATAAATTCAGAACCACACAATCAGACATTTAAATATGATTATTTATGTTGAATTTTGTTTTTAACCAAATTCTCAGATCTGTGGTTTCATGATTGTCTTTGCCATTGGAAAAAAAAAAATATGTACTTTTTATACTTTTTAACACACAACTTCACATTTACGTTGAGAGCATGTTACCAAGGGAGATGACTAATTATTCTGAAATTTTCAACATCTGATCTGACCCCTTAGTCAGTCATGGACTGCACTCATTAATAAGTGGTTTTTTGTTTTGTTGCATGATATCAATTGGTCATGTGGTTTTTTAAATATTTTCTATAACTGTTTTGAAGCAGTGTGAACAGTTTTAAAAATGAAAACCACACTCATAATGCTTTGCTCAGTTTAAAGAATTAGCCATGTCAAAACTTTATCTTTCTTCATCAATTTAATGTTCCATACCTGAATGATCAGAAATAAATCAATACTTGGAATGCCTCTGCTAACCACTTTTGCATTTCCGAAAGATGTTACTTGAAACTAGATGGCCGATTACCTTGAAATTTTACACTTCTACTTGAACGTATGACTGTTCATGAACTGCACTTTTCATCATGCAACTGCTTTTTTTTTTGTTGTTGTTGTTGTTGTTGTTGTTGTTGTGTGATACTGGTAAAAATTCGGAAAATTATTGTAATGGAAGTGCCAGCAGAAGCGTTCCAATATTGTTTTGTGATTCTCATTCTGTCAAGGCACATTGAAGCAATGAAGAAAAGCAACTGTTTGATGTAGTGAATGGTTTAAAGAGCTCAGGTTTATGTGTGGTTTTAATTTTTAAAAGTGTTCTTACTGCTTTAATATATTAGAGAAAAAAAAATTAAAACTAAATGAACAATATTCTGAAACAAAATGAAAGATCTTTGTGTGCTAATAAGTGTAACATGAATTTAAGCTTGAGTGCTGGTAAAATTTGCTAAAAGTTGTGAAAGAATGTATGTCATATGGTAATTGCTTAGATTGAAATTTTGGTTGCAGTAATACGTGAGGAATAAATTTGCACTATCATACTCTTGCCAAATAGAATTATTCATGAGCTGATTTACAATATTGATTTCTCTCTGTTTTCAGGCACTGCTTTTTCAATGCTACCGAACAGTCAAGCAATAACAGTGACCCAGTCATCTCAGACCCAAAATGTGTTAAAGCCTGCATCATTAAGTCAAGTTGTGTCAGCTCTCAACAGTGAGTATAGTGTGACTCAATGTACTGCATTAACATTTGAAATATTGATCATGGAGAAGTAGGCCATGTTTTAGTTGGCTGAACTAGATCAAGCTTATCAAGACTTTTTAATTCAGAAAAATAAAAGATTTGCTTCTATGAAACAGTTTGCTGGTCCTCTAGTTATTTTTATTCATTCCTTTGATTTTGTCTATTAATATTTTTTAATATATAATTTAGGGAGGGGATGGATCTACAAATACTTTGATTATGCAAACTATTTTGTGTAGAAACTTAGAGCATGACAAAATTTCTTCTTTTTTAATTGAAACAGACTGACATATTTGTTCAATGTTAAGCTCTGTAGCTGAAAGGTAAAGTGCTCTTGTGGAGATAACATTAGATTTTTGTCTTGAGTTCAGTTTTGTCACAGTGACATTAGTTTTTGACCTTGAATTCAGTTTAGTCATAATACTCTGTGTTGGAGGGCATGAGGTGGGCTCAAAAGTGCCACGTAATCAATAGTTGGATTATCAAGGGTGACATTGACCTAACAGAGTACTATGGTCTAGTTGGGCAATCAAATAATGCGTACTACAAAGCACATACATGAATGACGCAGGCACTGTCTTTTTCCTGACACAAACATATGTTGGCATACTTTTCCTTATATAGATATGACTATAAAAGGCAAACAGCTGCTGTCTCTCTGGGGCTTGTCCTTTCTATTGTTAGTGGTGTGTTAGAAATTGATATGCTCTGTGATGAAAATGAAGAAATAGTTCTTAACATGGACTGGGCAGTATTGCAAAGAGGGTTTTGTGGTCATAGTTTTAGTGGTCACAAATGCAAAAGATACCTATGAGGACTATAGTCCTCATTCATATCCACGGTCTTTGACAAGTTGTGCTGTGTTAGCCTCTGGAAATAGAAAAACATGCTAGATCTAGTTCATGCAGCACTTCGGAAATGTTTTCCTCGGCTGAAGTTTATCAGAGTCAACAGTGTTCAATTCATAATGTCAGAGATCTTTATGTTCCTCATTCATTACTTCTGTCAGTTCAAAAGGGATGGTTCACTGAAACTTAATTTCATTGTCATCTCCTTCACAGTTCTTAATTTCCATTTTTTGCACATATTTTACAGATATAGCATTACCTTACGCTGTGTTATAATTGACCAGTTTATTTCCTACTTTACTCTGTGCATTGTGGGGATAAAACTGATATCACATTTTTTCTTAACTTTAAATTTTATTTATGTGTTTGTCTATTATTCATTAATTTGTTTTGTTTACTTATTTGAGCACAATATCATAATCTTTGTAGGTCAAACAGTTTCGAGTAGTCAGAACAACCAGACAGGAGAACTGAACACACCTTTACCAGCCAGCACTCCATCTGCTATTAATATCATGCAAGGTATGGATAAGTTTGGTCTATTTATAAACATATTTTGTTTATTCTCAATAATTTCTTATTAAAAAAAAAAAAAAAATTAGACAGCTATGTTAAGTGTAGATCACATGTCTTGGTCACATTATCAATAATTTTGACCATTTTATGCATGAACAGCTTGTAAATAAATTTGCTGCACCTCATTTTTGTGAAATATCAGGAATGACATCTTTTTCTGCACATTAAACCTTATGGAAAATAAGATCCATCTGTGAACAACATTATTGCCATATCTTATTTATTGTAACTCAGTTACATTTTCTTCTTGTCAATGTTGACACAAAAGTTTTTGAGGTTGACAGTATTGAGATTCCATCAGCAAACTACATCATGTATAATCCCTTAAGTATTTTGAAAATTTTCTTAATAAATGCACAAGTGATACAACACATATTGTCTTCATTTAAATGGGTCAGCTAAAATTACCGTGTTTCTGCATACTCATAATGTTTTTCTTGTTTCAGGAATGACTCCAGGTATAGTGATGTACCACACACCACAAGGTATTGTTTATGCCACACCCACTCAGAACTTGAGTGACCAGAACATCTTCAACTTTCAGCAGCCAGCAACAGCAATCTCCATGACACAGGCAGAGCAGGCATCAGGTCAGTGTACTATTGTCTCACTTTTAACCCTCCCCCCTCTCAACCCCTATCCTTACCCCCCTCCCCTTCCCCCACCCCTCATCCCTGCCAATGTCTGGTTTCAAATATTAGTGCCTGAAAAAGGAATGAATTAGGGGAGATATTTGAGGAAACACATGTTCAGTCGCACTATCTTGCTTTGAGTCATTTTGAAGTCTTGTAAAGGTTACCAGTGAAAACGACATATCCCAAGGTTAGGTATGGTCAACCCAGATTACCACAGCATAGTGAGCCATGCAATACACTGTCCTTGGATGGCTTTTTCACAGGACCAGAAGGAGTTCCCCGTTTGTGCAATATCACATTATATGGAGTGACAAAAATACACAGATTCTCTTGTAATATTTGTGTTGCTAGGTGTATGAGATACAAAAATCAACATTTGCTTGGAGTTTCCTGCATAAATTAATAAAGTGGGATAAATTTGTAATTTAAGTTCTGTATTTTTATTGAAGTTATTATGATAGCGAAGCAGAGAATACTTAATTCCTTCACACTCCCTTTTTGTTTTTGATATGTTTGTAGCTCTTGATCCTGATATTTACAGGCAGCATTTAAGATGTCAGAATATAAGAATAGAATGTACAGTGGAACAAAAATTTGAGAAATTCTTTCATTGAGACATGTAATCCTTTGATAATTCTTTCTATCAACAGTAACATATCTTTATTTTCTTTGTGTCATTTCCAGGTCAACAGATCATCACAATTCCTGTTCCAGTATCTTTAAGTGGAACTCCAGTAAGTAGTCACTAACCAGGGTAAAAATCAGCTGATTGACGACAGCACTAGAAAATTTTTCAAGTTATGAAATGAATTTTGTCCATTGCTTCCTGGCTGCTGCTACATTCGCATATTTGTTTCATCTTTTGACTTCCTTTGGGTGGTTAATAATGACTTTAGAAAAATATTGTAGAAATGGTCCGATGAGATAAAAAAGGTAAAGTAAATGCTTATGCAGCGTTGCAGTTTTCCCCGTTCTATGTTAACTGAGTAGGGATATAAGTCTTCCAGCTAGTCTGAATGAGTTCTATCTCAGCTCCGCATCAGAATGATTTATTATTAATATTTTTATTGTCACATAAAACCTTAATTCATTCACGTTCATGTGGGTAATAAAGTTTCGAGCCAGCTTGAAAGTAGCCAGAGATATTGCAACTTGAAGATGCCCCTTAGCTCCAGCTAAGATGATGAGAAAATTTGACAAAAATGAACAATTTGTCACATAAATCTAAATATTCATCTCACTATTTTCCTATATACATATAACCCACCCATTCGAGCAAGATTTTCTTCTTCAGAGATGAATGTTCTGTCCATTTCTTCAGTATAAAAATGTCAATATTATATTTAACAGCCTTCAGTATGTTCTACCTCATTTTTCTCTGTTCGAGTCTGGTGACTCATTCTCTCTTGATGTGAGATGTTTGTATTCCCCATAATCCCATTTTTAGCATGCTGGTCTTTTGAGAAGGTAAAAAGCATGACTAAATGCAGAGACTACTTACATGCTATAGGTTGAATACAAAAAATTAATTATGACCTTTTATCAAGGTAATCAGTTTTTGAGTCACACTCATGGTGGTCTTGGATCTTTCTTAATATTTGTTAGAAATGCTTATGCAGTTTATAAAGAACAAAAAACAAAAACTGAGTTTTGTTTCATGGTTGACTGTGTTCTATACCATATCTGTCTTCATATTTTCAGTTGTTACAGCTTGCTCCTCCCCCAAATGTGGAGAGTTCCTCCAGTGAAACCACACAAGTTCAGCAGCCACCACTGAAAAAAGCGAAGAAGTGATCTTTTATTTCAGCATGCATTATAGTGTGACTGATAGAAGTGACTGACAGATAGTGTGACTGTTTAATATTTTTGTACTTTTTTGTAAATAGTTATGGTCTTGAGTATCGATGAGTATTTGAATTATGAATGTGTTGGGCATGATTGAAGAATGAAATATGAAAGAGATGACATATTATTGAGTAAGATACCTCTGTTGATGATAGAAAAGCATGTCCAGTGTGTTTGCAGTTTTGAGTTTGAATTTATCACAGGTATTTATTTTGTACGTAAAAGCAAACATATTGAAAATAATATCATGACAATTGTTTTGACATCTCCAAATTATGAATAGCTACCAAGATGTTTTTGACAAATTCAAGCTCTATTGCATAAACTGCCTTATTTATAAGACATTTGCTTTGCATAGAATATCGCAAAATTATTTTTCATGGAAAATTAAAACAATCACAGGGTAGGAATGATCCTGACAAATACTTCATAAAGTGACATACAGTCGAGTCCACTTAAATCGAATTTACCGGGACCATCCTCATGGGTTCGATTTATGAGAGTTCATCTTCCAGTTTTATTGACAAGGGAAACAACTCCCGAATTACATATGAGCAAGAACCACTAGTAGTCCTTGTCTATGAGATAAAAGTTGAGGAGGCTGCTGCTTTCTCCACTTGTTCCTAATGTTTTAATATTCTTCGAGTGTATTTGGGGGAATGCCATACTTTTCAGCTATGGCCTTCTTGGATATCGCACTTCTATTTCCTGCAGCATT
>JBCAUA010380388.1:0-18376 GCA_038406235.1 Peronia verruculata | reverse complement strand
GACAGGAGCTCAGCACCTGATCGATTTTGACGGTGCTGACAAACAATGTGAGCAGTGCAGAAAGAACAAGCAGCGGAGACGCAGTAGCTATTACTGTACTGGATGTGCAGAAAAACCCCATCTATGTCCTTAAGGATGCTTTAGGGCTTACCATGTAAAATAGACAGCATATTTATACATGGTGTGAGATGGGAGTGGGAGGAGACATAGTGCATCAGGATGTGTACATATTTGTTATTTTCGTGTGACAATTTTGAAAATACTTTATAACAGAAAAAGTGAAATAACTTTCTCAAATATTGCACTATTGTGCTAAAATAAAAAGTGATGTGTCAGGAAATGGATAGACAATATATTCCATAGACTAAGAACTGGATATCTACTCTGTACAAAGGCTGACTCCCTGGTGAGTAAAGACATTTATGGCCTCAATTTTTTTTTTTTTTTGAAATTACCTTCAGTGTTTGTGACCCCTCCTTTACATGTTTTTCTTGGAAAATCCTATATTTCTTTCTTTTTATGCGTGCTCCATCCAATTTCCTTTCATATGATATGCCATATGTATGACTTTTATTGATACTTCATGTTCAAAAAATCTTTTTGTCTAATACCCCCTATTATGAAAATTTGGCCAAAAAACTTATGTCTGGACCCCAAAATCATCACGTCTGAAAAGAGTTAAGCATTGAAACCGACTCCAATTTTTTTTTATACAAAAAAGAATGTCCATGAGGCCGCTACAAAGCATCTAACATCCATGCAAATTTCCTTGTAGAGTAGGACATCCTGAACTCCTGCTGCTGACACTTGACAGTACCCAGTAAAATTACAAATATTTTCAAAGTGGTCAAAAACTGATCTCCAAATTGTAGATACAGTTATGTGCTCTTAAGGTTCCTTTTGAGTTTTCAGACAATGTTTCCAAAATTCTTTGAAAATTAACATTGACTTAATGGAGAAAGGATTAATCATCAGTGCTCTGTTTTATTTATAAATGACACCTGTTCAAAATTGAGGGCTTTCTTTTTGTGGGGATATCTGTCCCTATGTGACACTAACTGGGTCTGATAGCTCTTGATTCAGTTAGAACAGTAGGTATTCCATCTCATATCTGTCAAATGTCTCACCTGCTTTCCATAGAAATTCTGGTCACCTCTGAATGAGCCTCTGGAGCCAGTGAAGGAGAACATTGGCAGTGGCACTGGGATGGGGACATTCACACCTACCTGAGAATGCAAAAGCACTGATTGCCTAGTCCTGTCACAAACTAATAATATAAGCTCGACTCCTCCATAACTTATTGAAATAAATCGCAAAATGACAGTACATGTGGCATGTAAAGTATGTGACAAATATCTTCCCTGTCAAGAATTTAGCAATGCCTTGATAAGAAAAAAGGTTCCCTAACTACCAGTTTTTAAAAGTCATCACAAACTTGTTGCGAGAACCTCTGTGAGAAAACTGATGACATAAGCTGAGATTTTACTCAGAGAGGTGGAGTCAGTGAAATTTGTAAAAAATCATATGTTTAATCACAGTTCAAATGTTTCGAGTATTTCCTCATTCAAGATCTGTGAGCAGATCTGTCAACTGTTTCGCATCTCTATCTTTATAGTAGGTTTGAATCATTATCATGGTTACCTGTCACTTTAAACATTACAATAACCAAGCATTCAGATTTGCTCAGAATTGGACAGTAATAAAATATATTGACTGATAAAACAACATGCAGTATGAGTAATGCATCTTAATAAATAAACAAACATACAGTCGAGTCCCCTTAAACTGAATTTGCTGGGACAATCCTCATGGATTCTATTTATGAGAATTCGTCTTCCAGTTTTTTTGACAAGGGAAACAACTCCCGAATTACCTATGAGGAAAAAAAAAAAAGGTGAAGAGGCTGCTGCTTTCTCCACACGTTCCCGATGTTTCAATATCGTCCATCGAGTGTATTTGGGGGAATGCCATACTTTTCAGCTATGGCCTTCTTGAACATCACATTTCTGTCTATTTCCTGCAGCATTTTCAATGGAAAGAGTGTCTTTTTTCTCTTCAATGGGTTAGGAAGCCATCACATAGATTTAGTCTATAAAATAAAGCTAGTCAACCACAGGCAAAAGAGCATGATGCAAATACTGACTAAAGCTATACCGCCACGCAGTGATTATAATACAGGCACTAGGCGCAACACCTCGGGTTGTCTGCACTGAAGCATCGTAATAGTACGGTACACGCACGTGTTTGACCATGTCTATCTGTTCTAACACTATAAGTCTCTGCGAGGATGCTTGATTATCGATCGGCATTGCTGCTCCTCGTACACTGCCTCCTCCCCGCCCCCCAAGCGCCCCCTCCAAACACAGGGCCCACTTGAAGCCACGGCGCCGGCCCATTCACAGTTCATTCATGCAAATTAATTGCCTGATCCCTCTCGCCCCATCCGTGACGCTGTCTCCTATGTTTACCCGTTTGGTGGGAACCACTTGGAGAGAAAAAAAGCCAATTTTTACCTTTGGGGCGGCACTGACAGGTTCAATTTAAAGGAAACTCATGATGGTGGATTCGATTTATGCGAGAGCCATATAATAGGCACAAAGACGAAAAAAAATTCTATTGATTTGTTTTTATTTGAATTATCAGAAATTCGCATTATCAGAGTTCGGTTTGGGTGGACTCAACTGTATCTGTTATCCATGTCTGCGTGTGGATCCTAACGTTTAAGAACACTGGTAACAAGAATTCAGTCAAAACTATCACATTTCACAAAGTGCAAAAAAGCACCCATTTACAATATAATGATGCCAAGCACACTGGTCAATACCATCAATATTTCCCAGCATTGAATCATATATCATATATCTTAGCTACCGAGTCACTGAAAAAAAAAAAGCTTTTGATCAGTGAAAGTACCTGTCCGACATCACATTCCATGGTGTATTTCCTAGCAGTGGCCCCATTAGTAGTGAAGATGGCTGTCCCATTGCCATAAGGGTTAGAGTTGACAATTTTGATGGCATCATCCAGGGTGGGAACTTCCATGCTCACCAAAACTGGTCCAAATATTTCCTCAGTGTAGCATTTCATGGCGGGCTGTTGAAAATATGATTTTCATGTTTTTCTACTGTATCTGAAAAAATGTTTTCACTTCCATAAAAATCTTGGAATTAATATCTGTGATCCAGAAAAATGCCATTTTTCAAAGCCCAAAGATGCCCCCCAAAAAAAGCCAAAAAATGCCAAAAAAGTGCAACTCACAAATTACAACAGATTTTTATAACGTTTTCGGATAATAGCCTGCACAGCCCATTAGCGAGCATAGATCAATATAGATATACTTACAGGTAATAGGATTAGTAATTAAGCTAAACACCTTGGAAAAAAAAAAAAGCACTACTAACAATAACATAGATAATCTCCAGATCCTTCCTCCATAATTATAATACAAACATGACAAATACAAGATCAATGGACAGGGTGAAATCCCAATGTTACTGCATTTATCAAAGGTAACTTTTTTTGTACCTCACCCTGAGAAAACACAATACACATTTTCTCGGATCATAGTAATATGCATGTCACTATGAAAAGAAAGAAATTCTTCATCAACTATTTGATGGGCATTTTCCAAACAAGTTTTTTTTTTTTTTTCTAAAAACCATGTTGTATTGAAAAAAATATTTCAACATATAAATCAAAAACATTTAAATTGTTAAAATCATATTTAAATGCATACTCCAATTACTATCCACATTTTTCCATGGTGGGATGTATTCAGAATTTTAAATCTGTATCAAAGATAGAACAACCTTCTCCAGGATCATAATTTCAAAAGTACCAAATGGAACTGTGTCTAAAACATTATTAAGACATTATTTGATAAGAATGTTGACCAAACAGATGCTCACAACTCAAAGCACAATACCATAATAATCACATGTGTCCTGCCCTCAGAACAAACAAGTCGGAAGCCGTGTTGGGAGATTTCCAGTTACGGCCATTTTTTTAACTATTTTTTACTGAAATACAAAAAAAAATTTTTTTTTTCCCACAAAACAAAAACTCAACCTTTTCTAACGTGAAAAAAAATTAAAAAATAATAGGGTATCAGAGTCGGAAAATAGTTAAAAACAGCAATAACTCACAATCGCCTGAGGTGACTTCTAACTCATTTGTCCTGGGCGCAAGACATGGTCAATGTTTGTATAATTACTGGCCCTGACAGGACAGCTTTCTCCCTATGATTTTTGTCACCACAAATTACAGCTACTTACATCCACTTGGTGCAAGATGGTTGGGCCCACAAAGTTGCCTTTCTCATAACCTTTGACCTGAACGTTTCGTCCATCCAGAAGCAGCTTAGCTCCGGCATCAACACCAGACTGGATTAGATCACACACTCGCTTCTTAGATTCCGGTGAAATCAGTGGGCCTAGGTCTGCATCTGGCTCATGACCTGAACAAGATGGATTGCCATCATTTCACCACTGTCTTAATCAAAGTCAAAAGGAGACAAAGCCAGTTTTGTAAAGTCACATATATTACTCACAGTGATTCAAGGTTTAGGACCTTCTATAAACTATAGGAGTTGTAAGTGAATTCATAACAGTTCAATGTTGCTAAAAACTTATTTCAGTGCTAATTAATCACATTACCCACACTTGAAACTGAATAGACTTCTGAAAATTATACCAAGTCCCTGCCAACAAGTGACTAAAATAACTCACCAGCATTGACTCTCAGTTTCTTGGCCCTCTCGACAAGTTCAGGAATCCACTCTCTGGCCTCTCCCACAAAGATGGCAGTGGAAAGAGCCATGCATCGCTGACCTGCGGCCCCAAAGGCTGCACCCACCAAACTTGTCAAAGTGTTTTCTTTGTTGGCATCTGGCATGATCACACCATGGTTCTTGGCACCCATGTTTGACTGCACTCTCTTGCCAGCTTTGGATCCTCTCTCATAGATATACTGGCCCTGTCCAAGCAGAGAGTTGATTTTAGTTACATGAACATACTTAACTGCTTGTACTGCAAATTACAGTCTGTTAATCAGAATTTCAATGCTTTGAAATTCTGGTTGTTCTGGCCATTTCCAGCACCCCTCACAATTTTACAAGCAATGCAATAAATCTTTTCAGCTGCAAAGATGAGATCAAGTGGTCTTAACTGCCTGCATTTGGATCATTCTCACCTCACATTCTTTTCTCCTCAGGAAAGAAGTGTCTTCAGGATGTGTGGGTTGTGACTGTCACATATGTACTTTCACATTGTGCTGACTTATATACTCAAAAACCCTGCTTCTTAGGTTGTTCTCTGAAGGATCTTTTTCAATAAAATGAGGCTACAAACTTGACAAATCTCCCTGACCATGTGATGCCATGTGCGCCAGTGTTCCAAAACTTAGAATTATCAATATAAACATGTTCTAAGAAAATTATGAACATGCAACAGATCAGATAGTGCACTGCTTGTTTGCACAAGTATATCTTTTTTTTTCAAGCTTCCTTAGCAATCTTTGATCCTCCAACTTATATACACATTCTTTGATACAGTGGAACTCGGATATTAAGAAATTGAAGGGATCAGGATTTTTATTTCTTAATATCAGAATTTCTTAATATCCAACAGAGACCATAAAACAATGGGGACGACCCATCCATTGACTCATCTTTACTATTGATTATTTCCCATGATAAGAAACCCTAACAAAGCCTCCGCATGGCTTTTGCATAGAAAAATGTTTAAGAATAACTTTTTTTTTAAAAAAACAATGTACTGCTGAAACTGGTAGGCTACTCTATGATATGTTTTACTCTGCGGTAAAAGATAGAGTAATGTGCCTGCAGTGTGTAGAAATAAACGAGGTTTAATTGATGGCCATTCCAAGACCTTTGTCTTCACGTGTTACGATTTGGCAGAACATTCCTTAAAATCTTAATGATTACTCTTTGTCTCCCCCACCCGACACACCCTGTCCAAACCGCTTCAATTTCACCTACGTGGACAAAGACTTATATGGGCCCCAGCATAAGTATCACGCATATGTTGTCTCGCCTTTAGCCACCAGTATGCAATCAACGCCGGTGGGCATTGTTAAGAGTGGTTAAGCAAACAAAAAGCTGGTCGCGCACGCAGCACTTTGCATAACCATCTTTGACATGCCGCCATGTGGTTTTACTGGTCACTTTCTGGGAAAATTATTTCTCTATAAGTAAGATCGGGAGGATTGGCATTTTATTAGAAGAAGAAAGAAATTAAACCCGACTGCAGATTCTTTTCTTTATAACCAAGATTTCGCAACATCCGATATTGTATTATCCGAGTTCCAATGTATATCTTTAAATTTGTTAATACGCTCAACTGTACAAGGTGCAGAACAGCTGTAACAATGCTGATGCACCACTAAACCCCTAAACAATAATACAAAGACAACACCAATTGCTTAAACCCTTTGAACCCTGGTCAACAGTTCCTGAAAAACCCACCTCTGGCCTTCTGGGCTAAGAACGTACATGTCTCATTTTATGTTGCAAACACAATCAAGCCTAAAATGTGATCATGTGTGCAGACATGTATAATAACTGTAACCCTAAATTTTCTTTGCTAAAAAATGACCTTTCTTTAACGGTAGTGGATGCATAGGACTGGTTTCTGTGGGGAATATGACACTGGAAAATCTGCCTGGTCTACCAGGCTGTAGGGTTCAACGGTTAATCTGAGTAGTAACTCAACATATAAAAAAATTAGTTTTGTATAACAAAACACGTATTCTACTGAATAATATAAAAATTATTCAAACAAGAGATTTTTTTGCCTATTTGTCCCCTTCTCTCTCACAGATTTACTGCCTTAGTAAACAGCAAAGAATGTCTCACATTTAATGCTTAATTACTGACTATGTTATGAGCCCTAAAATACTTAAGTTACTTTAATCAGATAATAAAATATAAAATTATTGCAATCAACAGCTAAATTTTACTTTATAAAAAAAAAAAATATTTAATTTACATTAACACAAATCCATTTAATGTTTGCCAGCAGCACAAAGCAGCTTCAATTGTCTTACTAGATGTAATTTAAATCCTTTCTCATATATCCGAACAATATCAATACTGTCAAAACAGACCACAGCCAAAAATTTTTTTACATCAATTCAAACTTTTGAGTGTTACCAACAGCTTTGTTTGCCAACAAAAAAGTAAATCTCAGTTCCATATGATTTAGTGACCACAAAAGGCTGACTACAAGACATTTAGCTGTTACTTACTGCCTGATCAGATCCCACAAAAGAGATGGCTTGAATGTCTGGATGATCACAGATAAAGTTGACAGCTGTTCAAAAGAGAGAATGAAAGGCTCAGACTATGACAAGCAAACGTTCAGTCAGTAGAAGCTCTTTCGGCAGGAATTTACCAAACTCTGTTAAAAGGCCCTATGATTACCCAATCAGTCACCATAACCACTTTGGGCAAAACTTTAAAAAAAAAAAAACATCAGATGAACATCTTCCTGTGGACTTTCAAACAGCTGATAATGGATCTCGTCTTTCATATAATAGAATTTTCACAAGATTTAATCTGATTTCTATGACAGGACTATTTATTGTAGTTACATCTCATTTTGTTTTTATTTATGACCCCAAAAAATAATATTTCAATTGGCAAAATCTGTATTCAAATGTGCCAACAGATATTTATATGTAAACTTCAGTAAGAAAGCAAACATTATGTTAATAAACAAGCCCTATTCAGCATAGCAAACAGTTCACTTAAGAGCAATTCACTCAACATCAGCAAATAAAAAACAGGCTGAAAATTAATTAGAAAAATAGAACAATTTGCACAATGTTCATGACTTACAATCATGACGACCATGAATCACATTGACAACGCCAGGTGGCATTCCCGCCTCTTGACACAGTTCCATCAGAATCATAGTGGCTCCTGGGTCCCGCTCTGAAGGCTTCATCACTGATGTGTTACCACAAACTGTTGCCATGGGAAACATCTGACAACAACAGGAATGAAGAAATCTTAAATATAGCAAACTTGCTTATTTTTGAAAATGTTGATTATTTTGGTAGTTACCATCTGATTTTCTTTCTTTTTTTTTTTTTCCTCCATACAGCATACCTGACTGGTTCAGACTTGCCTCCCTACCATCTCATTATGCTTGACTGATTAGCTTTTCCTCATCTATTTACCTGTTCCTTTGATGTGTGTGAGGTTTTTTTTTTTTTTTTTTGTTTTTTTGCACCTGTGTCTGTTCTTTTTATTTATACTTCATTTTTTTATTCTTGTTTCAAACCTATATTTATTATATGTTGGTTATGAATAAATAAACTTTTTTTTTAAATTGTCATAGCTTTTATTCTGTTATTTCTGTTAAAGAGCAATATCCATAGTTAATAATTTATCTTGTGTACCACAGATCTAGAAAACATCTCCATTGCCCATTTTCACATGGATATCATCATACAGCTGATTCTGGTATTGTCTAAATTCACTGCAAGGGCTATCATTACTGTTAAATTAATACAGAACTTTTTTTTTCCCCCTCATCCTCTTCATCTGTGAATCAGAAAAGAAAAGATGGGGGGAGAGACTACTGACCCACAAAGGTATCATGGCTGGGAAGTTGAATGGAGTGATTCCTGCAGTAACTCCGACAGGCATTCGGAAGGTGAAAGTGTCCATATCTTTAGCAATGCCTGGCATTGTTTCACCCAGCTGAAGGGAGGTAATGCTGCAGCAATGCTCCACAACCTCTGCTCAAGTCAAGAACATAACAATAATAATGTTTATACATGAAATGATCCAAGAAAATCAGTCACATAGCGAAAATGTTCTATTTTTAGTCTGCTGCATATCAAAAAGATTGATATCTGTCACATGTTTTTAAAACTAATCAGGATTCAATGAAGGCTTCCCCTGATTTTATAGGAATTTTTAAAGTGTTGATACTCAATATAGACTGTTTTTGAGGTATTTGTGTTTAAATGTTTCCTTTCATTTGACAACTCTTTGCATCCAACGGCTTTGTCCTAAATGCTCCACATAAAGTTACAGATATGTTGCAGTGCGATATACCTCTTTCTAAATTCAAGTACACTATACATGGTTGGTATCTAACTGTCCCTAACTGCAGCTGTACTGTCCCTTATTGCAGTTGTAACAGAAACCACTGTGAACTTCTTGCTCTCTTTGTTCCTCATACCAGTTTTGAAAAAGTCCGGTTGCATATGCACATTTATATAGCTATATTTGTTGCATTTCTATATCAAAGTTACTAGATCTGTTGCTATGGAGAGTGGTCTTATTTGTAAACAATGATCTCTATCTCAAATATATAAATGTGTCAGGCTTGGCATCAACTGAGATGTACTATATCTTAAGTACTTTCATTAAGATGCCAAGTTGACATAGATATACTACCTGTACTTTTCACCTCTTACAAAACTACTTAAAACTTTTCACATAGTGAAACAAAATTTTGCTGTAACAAGTATAATGCTACATTGTTGATACTTAAGGAACTAAAAATGAATATGTTTGTACAATCGGTACTTCAATTTAATAAATTTGTACAACCATTGTGAAATTATTTATTCAATGTTACATGCTTGCATTGTTTCATACGCATCAAAGCAAAGTGGTTACTGTGGCATTTTCTTTTATATCTTTCAGATCGCATTGACCTTTTTGGAGTATAAATATAGACAATGCATCTATGACTTTTCATTATATGGAATACTGTTACTTACGTAGCCCTCTCATAACGTCACCCTCTGCATCAATAAGTGTTTTCCCCTGCTCTTGTGTGATGTTAGCTGCCAAGCGTTTCTGCAATAAGAGAAGAAAAAAAGCATAGACAAAACGCACATTCTTTTTTTTTTTCCCACATAACGTCTTTGAGGCTAAAGTGATGAAAAAATTTGAGTTTTTTACGGGTTTTTTTTCATTTAACCTTTCACATGCTTTCAAAATTTCGCTAAACATATAATATGAGAAGCATCTATCCCTGAAATATGATAGGTATAAAACTGAAAACAGCATTCAAAAATTTTGCTATATGTATATATACTGATACATGATATAATACATCCAGTCAGCATGAAAAGGCATGATTATCCCTAACATAAAAGGCTCCTTCTACAAGAAAGAAAATTGTTTGATACATATTTGTCAAACTGATAAAGAGACTACATCTACATGAACTGGGTCCTCACCATATTTTTCTTGATGAGATCCTGCAGTCTGAACATAATCTGTTGCCTGGTCAGGACTGTGGTGGCTGACCAGGCTGGAAATGCTGCCTTGGCCGCAGCAACAGCTGCCTCCATCTCTGGCCGTGTGCATTCTGGCACTCGGGTTACTACTTCATTTGTTGCCTGTGACAAGCAAGACAAGGCAAGGCTTTGTTACATTAAATGCAACTGACGACATAATTACAGTGACAGTGGTACAATCACTGAAATTCATACTAAGGAAATATCATCAATATCAGAACAAAATGACAACCTGTTATTTTACCATGCATTAAATTTGACATAAAAGATACCATTCCTCTTCCTCTTTTGCAATATAGGTTCTGATTAATTTATGTTCAACAACCCTACAACAATTCGCAAATTCTCAGTCTCAACTGCGAGAGAAAGACATTAAAATTCATATCGAGAGATCGGATAGTAGTTGCTATCTGATGTTGACATTTTCACAGAACTTACGGGATTATGAAGATCAATCCATTTGTCTGTTTTGGACTCCACAAATTCATTGTTGATGAACATTTTTGTGGTGGGCTGAAATGGAGTGCAATTATACAGTCAAAAACCATAATACTTGGCAATTTTCATACATGAATATTAAATCCCATTTTCATTTATCTCTTTGACCACCTTCTTAATTTCTGTCCTGTCACAATTTTACACAAAACATTCCATTACATTTTCATATGTAAGTTGCTTTTTTTTTTTTTTTTGGTAGCAAGGAAGATTATGTTCTCTCTTCCTCTCTGCATTATCACATCTTCAACACTAAACATTACCCGTAAAACTTCCCACATCTAGTGCCTAGTGAAAAATTTCAACACTAAAACTATCTGAAGATGATTTCCCATTTTTCATGATCACTGAGCACAATGTGTGTTTTTCTTTATGTGACTGCACAAAAACATGGCCAACCATGGAAATGCATCGAACGTGTAAGACTCACAACCTAGCAGTTCATGACAAAATATATTGCTTTCATCAATACAAAAAAGTTTAGAACACATATTTAGAGGCAGCTCCGGATTCCTCACTTTAAACTTTCTCTTCCTTCTGGAAGCAACTGAATACTTACCACTGTGGAGGCATAACATCTTGAGAGATGCAGACCATTTCTACCAACCTGCAAAGCAAAAATAAAAGGGCAAGATGCTCTACAGTTTTGTTTCTAGAATGTTAACACATATTTCTTCTCTATATGGCTTATGACTGTCTTCCCTCTTGACCTCTCCTAGGCTAAATATATTTCAAGAAGATCTGTGAACACATGGCTCAATCTGTCTTGTTCTCATTGCAAATAGTTGCCTATGATGATTTTGCTCTTTCCCCATCTCTAAGTGCCCTACACACAATACCCACACACACAAATCAATCAAATGCTAATGGCCCACATACATGATGATATATCATGATTACTATGCAAATTTACCAGTTCCATCAGCATGATAAATTAGGCAACAGATGTACTTGTGTAGTGCTCTCTATGACATGACTTCAAATTCTCTGAGCATATGTGAATGGGACAGAATTACAGCACAGCATCATTATCTTTCAGCCTGTCATGTTATAGAGAGATTTTAGCAATGTTGTTAAACACATAAGAGGCTCATGCTTAGCTGGACATTGAAAATGGATATAATTTAGCACTAGAGTACTCAACCAACAATATCAAGTATTGAAGCTTTTAAGATGGCAACTAATTTGGTTCAGATCATTTTGTCATATGGCACCACAACGGTGACACTTTAGTTGCCCGGGGCTTGGCCTGAAACAAGCTTATCTCATACTTCCTCCCATAAATATAAATTACTACAAGGGGGAATAGAGTAGGAGGACGCAGTGGCTCAATGGATATGGCATCTGCTCATGGAGCAAAACAGGCCGGGCTCGAAACGCGGGTTCTGCATCGGGGGATGACAGAACACGAAGATTGAAAACTCGCATTTTTTCAATGACTCAACGGTCCCTTGGCTTCCTGTGGGTAGGGAAGTCTGACATCTAGCCTTCTCAGATAAGGGCGAATATATTTCGGAGGTCCCATGTGTACATTACGCACGTTAAAGAATCCTTGGCAGTTGAAAATCGATGTAAGAGTAGGCCTGAGTGCCGCTGTCCAGGCAAAATTCCCAAATTCCAAATTTCAACCCACAAAAATTTCTCAGCAAAAACTGGCAACTTCTAAAACCCAAGATAATCCTATCTCTAAGTATTGAAAGGCTTAAGGAAAAACAACAATACGGGAATAGAGTATCAGGTAATCTTAGGGATGCTGCAGTGGCAGGAAAACAGACTGATTTATAGGGCTGTTTCTTCATTAAATTACCCATTTATGTAAAGGAATGTAAGAATGGGCTCTCTTTGATGTACTAAGTTACGTGATCGTAATGTTTTATGAAAAAAAAACCAGACCACTAGCATCAATACTTTTGCCAGAAAACCCTCCTGAAGACAGGCTTATTTTCATCTCAATATGTAATTATGAGGTGATACTTTTAATAACTATTAATTACACAACCAAGCCTAAGATCGAATTTAAATTTCCCAACATTAAAAGGCAATACATTTATGCATGTACATGCTAAATTTAGATGCTGAATTACTGAAAAATAATGCCTCCACTGCAAATTTCATCCTTATGCAGCTGTTACTATTCAAGAAATGATAATGCAGGGCCAAATGAATATCTATATGTAAACAAGCACACTTCGATATCATCATGACCCCTGATTCTTTTTGGAGACTTCACATTCAATTATGAACACATTTCATACTTCCTCCCATAAATATAAATTACTACAAGGGGGAATAGAGAAAATTTCAAACTGATTTTTATGGGTTTTTTGTTTTTTTTTCAGTCATCTTCTTGCATAGGAATGCCAACATCTAGATACTTCAGATAGAAAAATCTAAAAATATTGTCGCCCATCACACATAGGGTTGTATCAGCCATTTTTCAGGTATGAGTTATGCTAGTTTCTGAAAGCTGAGATCAAGATCTATGTTCTGTCAAAGTGGCATATCCCTGGCTTGAACTGTTTCGGGATTGTGCGTTTTACGAAAGGGAAATATAGGCCTATGATTATCTCCTTTATTCATTCTCACGAAGAGGTCTATACGCCAGTTAGTGTGATTTAAAATAAAACTTTTGCATCTATCCATGTTCACACAAACCTATATGCCCCTTCATGGGAATGGGGTGGCCTCTCTTGACAGCGGGAGGAATGTCATAACAAGGTGTATAATTCTTAGACAAATTGACCCTCACAAACACTGTGCCACTTGCTGACATACATAGAAACATGGCTACAAACTTACAGATGGTGCAAAAAGACTGTGATGACAACATATTTGATGATAGCTTATTTCTGATATCTTGATGATTCTGACAATGACCCAACCTTTGTACCTGGCAAATGTAAACTGAAAGGGTGCAAGGAAAACGTCTTTGCTGCAAGTGTTAAATGTTTAGTTTAGCTCTTATGAGCTTTGATGATTTTGTTGAGGATGTAAACTCGTTCACTCAACATGATGAAAGATCCACACAAGACAAGACAAGACAGAAAAAGATCAGAACAAGGCTCTTGTGTTGACAGAGAGAAGTCTCCCCTGGCACCAGAAGCATATAACATTGAAGGAGCAAAGAGAGAAGTACATGAATCTAAGAAGGTTCCTGTAAACAAATAAAATAGGTAAAAAAAAAATTAAAAGAAATTCTGGAAAGAATATATCAGTCCAAGCATAAAAAAGGTTGTCACAGAAAGGACTGAACTATTGTCAAAAGCTGGGACGGGAATACAGCACTCAAGCATTCATCCACAGCTCACCACTGCAACATGCATGCATACTTTCTGACAATTTCTGGCAAGCAGATCAATGTATGTCAAAGTTCTTTATGAGTATCCCGGGCATATTGGAAAAAAGTTGCAAGCAGTGCACTGGCAAAGTTGACTGAAACAGGAATGGAAGAACAGAAAAAAAGAGGCAGGAGACAATCTGAAAAAGTCAAAGCGAGAGATGAACTTGTGGCGGGAGAAGGTAAACAAGCATACTGATTGAAGCATACAGGGTTGAATCACAACTGCAAGACGTCTACCTCCAAAGAGTATCATCACTCCAATTTGGCTCTGTCAAAGATGTACATCATGTTCATTGAAGAAACTGGTAGTGATGACAAACCAAGCTACAGTAGGTACTCAAGAGTCTTCAATGACATGAACCTTGGCTTTCATAGGCCAAAGAAAGACCAATGCTCTCTCTCTCTGTCAATTCTGAATGGGACTGAGTCACAAAAGAAAAGGAGGAGCTGAGAACGAGCTACACCATGCACATTGTTGAAAAGGACAAGGTCCGGGAGCTAAAAAACAAATGCAAAGAAAGAAGTGGCTCAGCGTAAGTAAGATGTCCTGTGTGCAACATGCATGTACCCATCTCTAAGGAGAAAATCTCTTCTACAAAAGGCAATTGGTATATTATAACCAATGTTGCTGATCAGGGATGCGTCTGCTTTACATGGCATGAAGGTCAAAGTAAACATGGCAGTTCAGAGATTGCTACAGCTGTGTACAGGGCACGCAGGGTTTATAATCAAGAAGGGATAAGAAAAGTATATTTGATTCAGACAGATGCCCAGGCCAAAACATGAATAGCATGTTCCCTACTATGATGCTGTTACTTGATAAACAATTCTTCAAATCTTGAGGAACTCTCCCTGAGGTACTTCGAGTCCTTTCATGGTACTCTGTCCATAGTTCAATAAGCCATCAAGGAAAAAGCGCCCATATTTAGTTCATCTTTTGCAAAGAGAAGACTTTGGGATTTCAAAGAAATATGTTAAGATTTGAAGGTATTCATTGTAAGACAAGATCTGATGGTAATGAACCTGTCAACTGGATCAATATCATGGTCACCAAAGAGCATCCACCAACTGTCTTCTATGACACAAATCCCCATGAGGAACCATACAAATCCTTCACTCTGAAATGTCAATAAGCCCATGTAAAGAAATTTCCCCTGATGATGCTCAACAGTGGGTCCATCAAGATTCCTGTCTCCAAATATGAAGACCTGATTTCTTTGTGCTCTGGACAGATGACCACAAAGAGAACAGATGTGAGAACAGATGACAACAAAGCTTTCTACATGTCATTGCCACACTAAGTTATCTACACCCTCGTGTTCAAAGTTGATATTGTTAAGTCATTTCAGGTGAAGTCATACTGAGTCATAGGAGTGTTATAAATTTGCTCACTTTCATGACATGCCTAGATTTGTTAGCAATGTGACAAACAGGTTATTTCACAAATCAACTCAAGTTTGGACTTATACATTAGGCCAAGCATAATATTATAATAATATTGAATCACAAAATGTTTGCAAATAACTGTGTTAAGGATACACATGGCATGACAACTGAGAAACCCATGACCTTATTACATGTTATTACTATCAAATACTATGCTTTCATCTTACTCTGAGTTCACCTTTGGTTGTCTTGTTTCTTTTGATGTTTTTGATGTATCATAGCAAATTACGGTTGCTTAGGTTATATATTAAGATTTCACAACCTTAAGTTTAGTACTCATGCTCATCAGAAATGCGTTTAGTTTGTCATGTCAGATTAAGTCCATGGCAGCTGGGTGGAAAAATCAGTTTTACTTTAACTTACTTTAAGGCCTTATCAACATAGGAATGTTGCCTGTAACAAAATTGTGTTACTGATTATAATGAACACATTATACATGTAATTCTTTTAAAAGCAATAAAAGAGTTCAAAATGAACAAATGTGGCAAGTTTTTTTTTATAAAGCATCCTTGGTATTGTTTTGGGTGTATCCCTGTTTAGAGGACGCCGGTAAAATTTGATGATCACATGTAGGGGCATATCGGAATAATTTGCCATTCTGGCGGGCAATTGCTAAAAATTATTATACAGTGACTCCTCCACATTGAGAATATTATCCCATTGGTTTTTGTGTCCAAATTTGGAAACACTGCGCAAAATTGTTCGTGAGTTATTTGAAATAATAAGGCATTTCCAAAACTCGGTGAAAAACTTTAAACGCTCCTCCTGAAAAATGGTAAAATGGCTGACACACCCCTATGTGAGATGGGCGACCATATGTTACATGTCCTGTTGCACATTTACCACATTAAAGACTCTCTAACCATGAAAAATATGATGGAAAGTAAGCGGAAATTTTGATGTTAGCTCAAACTTCACCGAACTCAAATGAAAACTTGTTAGATAATTCCAGAAACAAGACATATTTTAGCCATTTTGTTTTCATGTAGTCTAACTGTCCCAGTCTATATCGAACCTAAATTCCGATTGCACACAAGAGGACTGTTGAGCAACCATAAAGTTTATTATAAACAGCTTCTGTTTGCCAAGCACTCCAATCTGTAAGTGATGCTAGCCAAGCAATGTGCTTGAAAGCACTGCACTTGGCTACAGAACATACTATCTAGATCTAGACCTAGGCTAAAGGCAGCTATGTAGATCTAGTCAAGAAATAGGTGCGACATCTAGATCTAGATGATCTACATTTCTAGATCTAATCGAGAGCGTTACCTAAATGTCTACTAGATTCTAGATCTAGACTGGTGACAAGAGCTGTAGATCTAGCAGTTTTTCTTGTGCCTGCTTTGTCGCGATCGTGACAAATCTAGATCTACTAAGGCTACATGTCTAAATTATTACTAAATAGGTTATCAGTATTGAGAGGAATTTCCTTAATTTTGAGGGATCCACTGGCTACAAGAGTCTAGATCTAGACGTCTACTGCGTCTCTTTGGGCGTAGATCTAGAATCAAGATCTCGAGTCTAGATCTAGATCGACATTTTGCGTTGTATAACTACAATGTGTAAACGTTTCTAAAACTAGATCTATCTACATGTATCTATCTATAGATCTAGATCTAGATCTATATGACACATAGGCATCAAGATCGATATCAAATGTGACTAAACCATAAACGTTTACCAGCTGAAGACTGCGCAACATCGTCTGCAGCGACATCCTATGGTGCTACCGCTGCTTGTCTTCCCTAGCCTAATGTGAGGTGCTTGTTTAACGAGGAGTTAGATCTATCCCCAGCTCGTAGCAGCCGCAAAGGTCAAAGTTATAAGGCCAACCTAAGGTCAGAGGCTCCTGTCTCCCCACTACCAATAAAAACACTAAAATCCTGCCCTACCTCCCAACGTCAAGGCCAAGAAATTGTTGTTCTTGAAATGACCTTTTTACTTGGTATATATTTACAAATATGTTTAAAATAATATTTAAACAAGGGTATTTTTTAGATCCACTTCCATTTTTAAAGGATTTCTCGTTAAAAATTGTTCCCTAGAAAAAAAAACAGTGAACCGGAAGCTTTGCGAGTAAAGATAGATGAACTAAAGATGGCTTCCAAGCCAAACAAACTTGTTCCCGGAGGTAATTTCAAATGTAACAAACTGTGCCTAAATTATTTGTTATTGACAATGAAGATGCTATCTTGTCGAAAGAAATTTTTTGAGCAAGGTTAAATGCTGACAGTTGCAATGTGTGACTTTCTATGTCTGATATGTCCCGAAGACGCAGTAGCAAATGCACCAAAAAGGCCTAGCCTAGGGCTAGGGTGCTAAACTGCGCCAAGCTCTACTCTAGATTGACTAGATCTAGATCTAGGTCTAGATCTAGATCTAGCTAGATTTCCAGGCGCTTTTTTGTTTGTTACCCCAGGATCCGTATATACCAAATAATAGAACAATCCAGCTGGCTTAACCTTCTGGGACCCTCGACCAGCGCAAGCTAATCCTAACGCTAATAAAGTAATATGTAGGCCTAGGCTAGGTCCGAGTCCGAGGCGTGGGTGACGGTCGTCCCTAACGCTAACATATGAGAGTCCACCCTAACGCTAATATATAGGTCCGACGGGTGGGTAACAGACAGGCCTGGGGTAACAAATGAAAAAGCACCAATTTCTAGACCTAGATTAGATCTACAACTAGATCTAGATCTAGACCTTGATCTAGATAATCTAGAGTCAACCCACCCTTACCCGAACCCCCTCCCCAAACCGACCAATTTTCTTTACGATCGCCAAATCATATGATCCACTATGATCTCAT
>JBCAUA010380277.1:0-18378 GCA_038406235.1 Peronia verruculata | reverse complement strand
TATGTATGTATGTATGTATGTATGTATGTATGTATGTATGTATGTATGTATGTATGTATGTATGTATGTGTGTGCGTATGTGTGTGTTTGTATGTATGTACATTGTCTATCTGTCTGTCTGTCTTCTGCCTACCTTATCATCTCATGTTTTGCCTCTTTCCCTATTAGATTTTTGCCTGGCCTGTCTGTCTGTCCATTCATCTGTCTCTCTGTTCCACTATGTGTCAAACTGTCTGCCTGCCAGCCTCCCAACTGTCAGCTTACTGTCTACTATTCTGTTTATCTGCCTGTTCATCTTGCTTGCGTTCTTAAGCATATCAATCTGTTTCCTCTTATCACTGTTCCTCCTCATTCTTATTGCTTTTCCCTCATACCTGTAACCACCACAGAGTGACTGATAAAGTAGCCACTCGACTGCTTTACAAGGCAAGGCCTTACCTCATCCACCTCAACTTGCGGAGCTGTCACCACTTAACTCGCCCAACCTTCATCAGTGTCAGTGAGTGTCGCAATCTGCAGGATCTCAACCTGTCTGAGTGTACAGGTTTGGATGTGAGTGCTCAACACAAGTCTCGCAACTTGCTGACCCCCATTGATTCTTCTTTTGCCACCCTCCCCTCCTCAGAAGACCATATCAACAATGCAGTACATTCAGCCATCCATGTTCTCCACTTCCTCTTTCCCTCAATTGTTCTTCTTCTCAAAGCACTACTGCAAAGAACAGGCTCATCTTACAGTTCATTGGGAAAGCGATGAGTATTAGATCTGTTATATTATTTAACATTCATAGATATCTACAAATTGTATGAACAGCATATGCAAGTCAGGAAATAATGTCCCTCATTACAAACAAAAGAGTAATTGAGTGATTTTCTAGGCTGTGGCATAGCTGCAAAATAAATGGTAAGAATCCTATAAGTTGAAATATATGAATAGATGAACAAAATGAAATAATATATCACAAAATGTGAGAAGCAATGTATCACAAATTATAAATTTTCAGTTTTATTTACCTTTTCCATGTGGACAGTCATGTCAGCAAGGGTTGGCAAATCCACCAGCCCGTGTAGAGAGAAATAACAATACTCTGTCTTGAAATGATAATCCATTGATATAGATGTTTTGGGGAATTTGGAGACTTTCAAACACAAGATGTCAACTGTAAATCCCCACACATCTTGTTTGGTGAAGGCGTGCATACTGAACAGGTTAAGCCAGTGAACCCTACAGCCTGGTACATCAGGCAGATTTTCTGGTGTCCAAATTCCCCACAGCCTGGTAGACCGGGCTGACACACTTACTTCAGTCCTACGCATCCACTCCAGTTAAAAATAGATCTAATAGGTTGCTTTGGGGCAAGGACATGTAGGACTACAGTGATTACAAATGTCTTCACCCATGATCACGTTCGAGGTTTGTCTTTGCAAAGGATATTGAACATGAAATGAGAAATGTGCGTTTTCAGCCCAGAAGACCAGGGACTGGTGACCAGGGTTCAAAGGGGTTAAGGTTTAGAATCTCAAATAATGGGTAATGGGCACAGATATTTAAGTACAGACAAAAGGAACAATGAGCCTGATATAGGTCTACTGCATGACCGGTTTTGCCTGGCATTGTCTCATGCTTTTATCTATTGGCAGGATGAAATCCTGAAGGTGGTGACTAAAGGCTGCAAGATCTTGTTATATCTGAATTTGTCCCATACAAATCTAACAGATGCCAGTCTACGAGCCATCAACAAGTGAGTAACAGCAACTACATCCTTTTATTCCTTTTTGATTTTCTGTTTTTCATACTCTGTCTTTGGACCACATTGAAAGAAAGACAGCAAGAGTTCAGGGTACGCTTAGGATATAATCCTACTTCTGTTAAAAAAGTTCTTGTTGTCTATGCACATACTGAAAAATCCATTATTCTGCATTAATGCCATAATGGCAATTATTCTCCTGCTCCTGCAGTGTCTTTAGTGGCTAAAATTGTTGATGCTTCATGATCATGGCCCATTGCACTATGTGCAGATTTAGGGTAATATTTAAGCTTATACCCAGATGCTGCAAGATGAGAGGCTGAAGAGTATGATCATGAAATCAAACAGTTATTCAAAAGTTTCCTGCACAGCAATGCTTAAGCTATCATAAAATGAGAAGAAATGAAGAAGAAAGGAACCAGTCACTTCACAGAATAGATTAAAAGAAACTATACTGAAACTGAAGCATTTGCAAATGACAGACTCAAAAAAGAGAGAACTGGTATAGTTATCAATACATCATGGCTGATCTCAGCCAGAAGATCAAGAACAGAAAACAAAAAGGTGGACAGGGCCGATAACTGTCCCTGATGACCGCTGCCTGTGTTCTATGTTGATGCTAGGCATGTTTCCGTCTAATGATAACAAAACTCATTACATGCCCAATATTGAAATTGGTTTTAAAAGTCATATTTACAGTGACAGCATCAAGTTCTTTTTTTTTTTTAATAGGTGTTATTATTTTTCTAATTTTCACATTGTGTGAAAAAAAAAAAAAGTATGAATAAAAATCTTCATGGGATAAGATTCTTAGAATCAAAGAAAGAATAAAATTTCACCAAATGTGAGAAAGTTAAGATTTTGCCTAGAGTGCCTTAAAAATAAGGATGAGACTATTGCTACCAGATAGTCAAAATAGTCCAAAAAGTCCATTGCTTCTAGAGGGTCTTAATATTGTAAGTAAATTTTCCAGGACACCTGAATAAACCCATATTTCACCCTATCTTTTATCCCAATCCTAGACTTATTCTTAGATCTACCCTTCAGTCTAATCTTATTTATACCCCTTCTAAAAATATTTGCCCTGATATGGAACCTGTCTCTTCTGTCGTCGGAAATCTAGATTTAGAATATGCAAGGTTTATTCCAATGTCTCAAATCAAATGAAACGATGCAGTTAGATTAGAAAAGGAAAACCTGGTCACAATTAAGGACTGTTTTGACCACCAGATCGCATGAGTCACTGCATAAAAATAAAGGTCATTTTGTTTTTATTGCTTAGTAAGGCATTTCTTTCATTAGTTTTTGAATTCTTAAAATTCATTTTCAGGAATTGCATGAATCTTCAGTACCTCAGTTTGGCATTTTGTAGCAAGTACACAGATCGTGGACTGCTCTATCTTGCCACTGGAAATTGTCATGATAAGCTGCAATACCTAGATATCTCAGGCTGCCTACAGGTAAAGTCTAATACTATGCCAGTTTTAGTCCTTAGCATAACCTGTTCACTATACAAGTTTTGTTTTGGGATTTGGGTTGACTTTGATTCACATGTATGAATAATTCTATTGTTTATGCTATGAGGCTAGGAAAACAGAACACACCTCAGTGAAAATTCCCAAGTATATGAAATACTACCATAGCTGTCTGTATCAAAAGTTATTGTAATATGAGAATGATTATTCTGAGTGGGAATACATGGGCAAAAAATGTCAAATATGCAAAAATTATCTAAGGGTAACAGATTTTGGGTTTCTTAAATATACCATTTTCCTTAAGATTTTATCGCTTTCTTCCTTTCAAACTGATCAAAATATTTTTCTGTACATTTTTCTTTTTCAACAAGATAAAAAGTACTTTAAATAGATTTTCATAGCATATACCATAAGAGGCCCTTATACAGAGATCTCCATTCTTAGGAGTGTGGAATAAATAAGAATGATTAACAATGAAGTCTGTTTTGCAGCTTTTATGGTTGATACCTTTGTCTTTTCAGGTAACGCCCCAAGGTTTCCAGTACCTGGCCAATGGCTGTTCCAACATTCAGAGTCTTCACATCAATGAGTTCCCCACATTACTGGATGAATGTATTATGGTATGTATTTTTTGTTGTTGTTGTTGTTTTCAGTAGGGTTATGAAGTTCAAATAATTATTCAGAAATAAATTGAAATATAGAGTATGAGTCATACATAAAAGAAATTAATTTATTGTGTTGACGATAATATTGAGCTTATGATTTGAAAATCTAATCTAGTTATGTTCCTCATTTTCTTTTTTCCAGATCATGACAGAAAAATGCCTGAAAATTCATACAATTTCAATGCTGGGATGTCCACTCATCACAGATGAGTCCTTCAAGCGGCTTGCCCAGAATAAAGCTTTACAAGTGCTGAAAATTGATGGTAACTTATAGCATGTGTCACAGTGAACTTAGTTGGTGGCACTACTTCACACTACTCTGATTTTAACTTGAAAGCAGAGATTATATTGTCTTTGGCTGAATCTATTCTTTTATGGTGCTCAAATGAATTATAGAATCCATTTAATGTATCCAGGTAAGGTAAAACAGTATTTTATCTCTTTGCTGATAGATTTTAGTGATTTTAGCCAAAAATATTAAGCTGAGGTAAAACTGGCGGTAGAGTCAAATGGACCACACTACTTCAGAGGAGAAAAGATGAAACAGGATGAACTTGAACTTTGTGATTAATGACCTTAAACATCAGGTAACTGAGCTGGTAAATGACGTCTTCCAGACAAAAACAAATCAAGGCAGACTAATGAATATGCATCCATTATTTGTGCATATTTTTTTTTTTGCTTCTAGAGCAAGACCTCATTAATTATAACGTGTAGTTTAGCTGGCTATTTCTATTGAATCTGTATGATTTTTTCTTGGAACAAAACTCAAAATGAGATATTTCTTCTTGAATATGTCTTTTCACAAGATAATATGTTTTGCTTTTGTATTATAAAACAAAGTTGAGGGATGCACATTGTGATGATGTGACATTAGGCTGAAAGTTATGGTTTTACAGTGTATCTGATTATTGTTTTCTCACAATGTTATTCTATGTCTGTTAGGTAACCACAGACTGTCGGATGCCAGCATGAAGCTGTTAGGTCGGATGTGTCCAGACTTACGACACGTTTATGTCGCAGACTGCCAGCGACTGACAGATGCCACTCTCAAATCTTTGTCAGGCTGTAAAAACCTGATTGTGTTAAACATGGCAGATTGTGTCAGGTATAGTGAGTAAACTAATTAGATCTATATGAGATTTTGCTTCCATTTGCAAGCATTCACTCCGCTGTTTTAAGTTATCCCATTTCCTTCATAATTCTAATTTCTTCTCACTATTCACAAGCCACACATCACAACATCACATTATTGTTATTACAAATTTAAAGCAAATGTTTGTTTGGATTCATTTTAGTTCCCTGGCAAAGATCCTAGCTACCAAAAGATCACAAGACTGTGTTTAATGTTTATCCATCAAATCACTTCCACTTGCCATTGCTGATCCCTGTTAAAGCTTCATCCTGACATGGCTGCATCCCATCCTTTTCTTCTCTTTCATCATCACAGTGTTAGTGACAAGGTTGAGAAAGGAAAAAATTTTTGCAATAATCAGAGATCTATTTCAGCATCAACGATGACAGCTGTGCTTCATGTTGAGTTTCCACTCTATAATTTAAACTTTTTAAACACCAATATGCCACAGATTGGGAGACTAGGCACTGCTAGACAGCCAGTCTGCCCATGTGCTCAGCCCAACAGAGACTAAAAGATTTCTGATGGTTCAGAGTATATAAACTGCACCATGATGCACAAATCAATTATAATGTATGACATTACATGACATTGTCCTTAAACTAGGAAAAAAAAAAACATAAAACAAAACTGTATCTTCTCCCAACAATCTTGATCTCATCCTGAAGATATGGAATAAATGCATTATATAATTTGCAAATAAAAAAACAAAATCAAATGTTATCCAGTTCCAGACTTCAAATGCAGGACAATCATCTCACAATTTGTATATTTGTTTTGTTGTTTTGTCTATCTTATTATCAGTTTTCCGTTGAAATTGATGTTGTACCTTGCATCCTCTCTCTTCCCCAGGATCTCTGATGCTGGAGTGAGGCATCTGGTGGAGGGTCCGGCTGCAGCCAAGCTGAGAGAGTTCAATCTGACCAACTGTGTCAGAGTGGGAGACATGGCTATGGTCAACTTACACAAGAGGTCAGAAATTTAGATTGTCTGACAAAATTATATATGTAAGGCTAAAGATCCCTATTGTTTCAGCATAATCCTGTGTGCCCAGAACTGGGCTTTGCAATGTGATTTTTGAGAAGCTGTCAGATTTAGTGATGTGGCCTTACTATCACTTCAACTGTTCTGACTAAGCAAAACCTGTATTTAAATCTAAAAATTTCTTTTATCTGTTTCAGGTGCCATAGTCTGACCTATCTAAATGTGAATTTCTGTGAGCACATCAGTGAGGCTGGCATTGAACTGCTAGGACAAATCCATAGCCTGGTGGCCCTGGACATCAGTGGTTGTAATTGTGGGGATCAGGTCAGGTCATTTCTTCTACCAACTGATGTTTTTCATTGTATTTTCATATATTTAAAGGGAGGAAGGGGAGGGTACACTGGGAGATTCTTATATCATCTTTTAATGTCTGGCCTTTAAAAAAAGAAAAGAGGTTGGAGAGTATAATGCACCCTAAAAGATTCGGATATCATCCCATAATATTTAGCCTTTTTTGTTTTTTGTAAAAAGAAGGGGGGGGGGGGGTGATTATAAAATCAGGAGATTTTTTACACCTTCTCATAATGTCTAGCCTTTTTCTGTTTTGTTTTTTTTTCTTAGGGTCACTATTAAACTAAAGGTTCAGAGACAAAAGCAGAATACATAGCCTTTTTTTTTTCTTTCTCAACTTTTTGTGTTTTTTTTTATAGAGGAGGAAGGGAGCTGTTAACCCAGAAGATTCCAACTCCATCATGTAATTGCCCTCTTTGTTAATGCCTTTTGTTTTTATTTTGTTTTTTTATTTTTTAATTTGATTTTAATAGAAGAGAGGAGAAATTGCAATGGAAACTCCTACACCATCAAGTCCTCACTTTTTCTTCTATTGAGAAGTTGGAGGAGTCTGACACCATCTAGTCTTGTTGTTGTTATTGTAGTTTCAGTAAAGGAGAGGAGCGTTTTGAGCGGAAAGATTCTAGTTTAATACATAGCGTGTAGTCTTTTTGATTGCAAGAAAAAGATAGATGTGGTATTTCTGAAACACATTTATTAATTACTGAGCATTTTGATGATGTTCAGTTATTGGTAAATGATCAAGTAGATATTGATCCAAGCTACTAAACTAGGATGAGGGCATAAAAAAAAAAATCCAACAGAGTGTGATTTGCTGTCTATGTACAGGGTCTGTCAGCTCTGGGCAACAACTCCCGGCTCAGAGATGTGGTTCTGTCAGAGAGCAGCAACATCACAGACCTAGGCCTGCAGAAGTTTGCCCAGCAGTGCAGGGAGATTGAGAGGTTGGACCTCTCACACTGTATGGTAAGGAAATGCCTTGAGATGAGATAAAAATTATATTAAATAGAAAACCATTTCACTTTCCAAAAACAGAACAAGACAGATTTATGAAGCACAGCTTCTGCTTGATTAATATATTACTGATGGTCAGTTAGTTAAAAATTCAATAATCTTCAGAACCATAAGTGGTCTGTGGAAAAATACATGTACTTATTTCACAATGGATGAAAATTTATCTGGCAGTTCTTGAGATAGAGGGCTTGTCTGAAACCAAATTGTATATTTGTAATTATTTGTGTCAAAAGAATTTCTAACACAAAAAAAACAATTGATAACATTAGTTTCTCTCTCCAGTATGTAGGACAGAAATTTAGCTGAGTAAACTCTGTTACTGATTCCATCATATGGAGAGGTATAGTTGAGTTTTGTTATGTAATAAGCTTTGCAAAAGTATGACATTAACTCGAAAACAAAATTTTCTCTAAAAGTTCTGAACAAATATGTCACCAAAAAGTCTCAGAGACTATATGAAACCAATCATCAGTTGACTCATCTAGACATGTCTCTTGCAGAATGTGGAGCATGTGGATGTAAGGTGAAAAAAGCATTATTATATATTTGTCATATTCCATTTCTTCTCTCCAAAATACAAACTTGTTTTGTTATATTCCTCTTTCCAGAATTTAACTGATGGTGCCATCAAGAATTTGGCTTTTTGTTGCCGCATGTTGACTGTTTTGAATCTGGCTGGGTGCAAACATGTAAGTCAACGTAAATAACTTCATGGTTTTCTCTCTTCCACACTGAGACAGGTGTTATTTGCATTTTCCCACAGAAGACTTTTCAAGCAATTGTCTTATGTCCCTAAATGCTTGTCCATTTATTGTTTTTGATTTTTGTTATACTCATACTTGACAAATTGGTAATTCACAATATATGCTAGTGAGTACATGTAAATGTTTTATTATTTTTGTATTATGGATGGACAGATTAAAGAAGAAAATGTTTATAACCCTGCTTTTCTTTCATAATACAAATTTAGCCATATAACTTTACTAAAGATTAAGATGGACGAATCCACTGGGCCAAGATATCCACCACATAATGTATAAGATAGTGAATGAAATAGAAGTTTAGTGAGGAGGAAATATTAAAGAAAATGTATGTGAGATATGACACACTGACAACAGGTGTGCTAGGGCAAACTGGGACAATCAGAGAAATCATGATTTTTACAACAGTGCATTTTTGTTTTTCTCCAAGTCCGTCATGTTAATTCAAAATGTATTTCAGAGTGAAGGTTCCAGAATATACTGAGAAATAAAAGTCTAGAGAATGGTAATTTAATGACATGTCCTAAATGAGGATTAATAGATTAACAAAATTTATCTGCCATTTTCTTACTCATTCAGTTGCAGCAACAGATTAACACAATTGAATTCAGTTGTTATGTTGTCTCCTGTTAAAGTAAGAAAGATTTTTTTCATCTATAGAAAGATAGATAAATTTATTATGGTATTAACAACTCTATATGCTCAGAAATTGACCAGTGACTGATTTAATCATGTTGCATTTCTCCTGTTGATGCATTCATGATTCAGATCATGTTCACTTTTCTGTTATGTATATCGTGTTCCATTTCCAGAGTTTTTTCAAAGGGGTGACATGGATAACTGTTATCAGGTACAATTAGACAGTCATTGATTTCATCATTTCAGGACAAATTACAGAAGCAAAAAAGATGAAAGAATCACATCTTTTATTCTAAACATGTAATATCTTGTTTTAACACATTGTATCCATAATACCAGGTAACAGATCTCAGCATTCAGTATCTGTCAGGTGTTTGTCACTATCTCACACAGCTGGATATCAGTGGATGCATACATATCAGGTATATTTTTTTTTCAGAGTTTATTCATTTTCCCACCCCTCTATCCATTGATGCAAAAATCAAATTATCCATCTATCCATTTGATTGTTGCTCTTCCAATCCATTTCTCTATCCATGCCTACATTATTCCTTCCATCCATCCACCCATCCATCCATCCATCCATACAGCCATCCATCCATCCATCCATCCATCCATCCATCCATCCATCCATCTGTCCCTCCATCCATCCAGCCATCATCCATGGAAATTTTGTGAAGTACATAAATCTACACCTTCATTCTCAGTGACAAGGCACTCAAGTATCTCAGGAAAGGATGTAAAAAACTCAGATGCTTAAATATGATGTACTGCAAGAAAATTACAAAGTAAGTAAATTGAATTTCCTTCTGCACTAGTTGATCATACTTATGGTCTCTCAGGTAAAAAAAAATCAACCTACAAAATGGGGGGGGGGAGAAACAGAAAGGGAAATGAAATAGAACCCTACGTTTTGCCCTTTGTGTGACATGTATTTGTGGCTTTTGATAAACAATATGCAGCCAGCACAAAGTAAAATGACAAAAATTACCATACTCTTGTGAAGTGTTCCACCATCATTTCATATGA
Source organism: Peronia verruculata (assembly GCA_038406235.1). NCBI lineage: Eukaryota > Metazoa > Mollusca > Gastropoda > Systellommatophora > Onchidiidae > Peronia > Peronia verruculata. Next base: position 8,578 of record JBCAUA010380277.1, on the reverse strand, counting down.
GCATACCTGAGTTCAGTCAAAGTCCCAAAAATAAGCACAGTGGCCAGAGTGCCAAATACTACTTGTTCATTTCATTATCTTTGTCATTTGCCCATTTTCAGTGTTAAGCAATTTAGCGTCAAGCATTTCTATGTTCTTTGGCCACTCTGTTTTTCCATCTAACTTGACTATTTTTGCATATAAGCTATTCCATGATTCTCTGACAAATTACATCCTGTGAGAAATGGGCATGCTAATGGTTCTGTGTAATCGATTCAAATTTTGTTACATCTCCTTTATTTTGGTACATGTATTATAAAACTACACTTTTAAACTTATGGGGAATTTAATTCTTTCCTCAGGTAATGAAGGAGTAGACAGAACAAGGGGCTTTGTAAATATGGCAGGGTACATGACATAAATAAAATTTTAAAAATAGGCTCAGTGCTATGTGCATTTCTATCCTAGGTTTTTTAGATGGGTGCATTGAATGAATGCTTTAAATTTCTGTTTTCTCCATTCTCTCACCAGGCATGCTGCTCAGAAGATTCAGCGCCATGTACAAGTGGTAGAGTACAATAACGATGAAGTACCAGCCTATTTCAACTACTAATGCCATGGAGACCCATTTTGTGAGAGCAGATTTTATCATTTTACAGATGTCAATAAAGAATCTGAACTAAACAAGAATGAATTATTTTGTGGAACTGATTCAAGAGTTCTCCTAGAACTTCAGTAGGATAAGTAATCCTAGGAGTGTGAAAAGCCCCCCTGGTCGGATTTTTCAGTGGAATTCCTTGCCAGACAAAATGCAGTGTGAAAGCATGGTACTCCTATTATACTTCCCTAATGCACAAATAGTCATATCTGAAATGTGAGCGTTGATAAGTCCCCACAGAAACCCTGACTTTTGAACGGTTTCTGTAGACAGTTTTTAGATTTAAGGAGGCGAGCTCTGAGAAGTGGAAGTGTTAATTGTGTGAAGATTTGCAGTATTTGATACTTCAGCTGGGCTTTTCTCTTTCTGGTGGATATGGATGAACTTGTTTTGTTGATATTCATTAGTACAGGAAAACTTGAAATGGATCTTGTCCATGCTTTTTGACTGGCTGAGGGTCTCATCAGCAATGGATAAGTAGCAGTAGTTGTGACTATTAAGGTCACAACTGGTCTAGTATTCTCTCTATCTGTTGCCTGCAGTGTTACTGTCATTGCCAAATCTGTATCAGAATGTGATGTGAAGCTGCTGCAATTGCTGCCCCCAGTACCTGAAGATGGGACAGTGCCCCTGCCAGCATTGGCTACACCTGTATTTGAAGATGATATGATATTGCTGACATGGCTGCATTTGTATGTGAGTTACTTATCTATTTTGACAAAAATGTTTGCTTATAATACAACTTAGAGTATTATAAGCTTTCATGGTCATCTTGACATTTCTTAGCATTTAAGTTTCAGTATTTCATCAGCTCTGATAATATTTCTCAGCGTTTAGTGAGTTTTGTATTTCATAAAATATGTTTTACCTCTACATATTTTACATGGTAGCCTACAAAGGTGAGATAAAGCACTGTGTGAAAGGTACATGTAATTTAAAAAATGTACTTGTATGTTTCGTGATTACTTACTGTACTTTTGCATTTGAGTTTCAGTATTTCAAGAGCTATGTTTTTTAGTTCATTACACTACATATTTTCCATTGTAACCTATAAAGCTATGGTAGATTACCATATGAAATCATCATAAAAAATATGCTGTCTCAGGGCTTTCACAATTGTTTAACATTCTTCAACATTACAGTTTTAGTATGTACATTGTATCATATAAATCCCCATGTAAAAAACAATATTAACCAATTTTAATTACATTGCTCATATGTTGTCTCTGTCCATGTCTAAGCATATGCAAAATAACATCCATATAAGCATTGCTCTATTCCCTTATTCATTAATGAAACTGTTTACACCAAAACTGAGAAAACATATTTTTTAGCAATCTGGATCAGAATATTGTCACTTATTCTGTTCGTGATGCTGTTACAGGTACCTGAGACTACATTAGAGCATGCATTTAAATATTCATATCCTTTGTTGATGACTTCTTGTGAGTGATTATTTGGCATGCATGTTCATTGATGGAACTGCTTATAGTATTATTTTTTTGTGTACATTGTGTCAATAAGATATTAGAACCTGATTTTTTACATTGTTCATAGCAACAGAATAAAGTTATGAACTATGGCATTGTAAATATTAGTGTCTGTTATCTTATATAACTTCCAACTTCACTCCACATTTATTTATACATGCACACACATATATCTGTACGATAAATCTGTAACAGACCTCATATAAGGCTTATGGACTCAAAAACTACTGAATATATCAATATGAATTTTGGCACACATTATTGTGGCCAGGGCTCTAGATAGAAGATGTCAGGAAGTTAAAGGGCGAAACATCTGATAAAAGAATCCACTCTTCCTCTGAAGACCGTCACCCGTCTCGCTCCACCGGGAGTTTTCCTACCACCATTGCATAAAGATTTGCGTTTCTACTTACATACAGCTGAAAAAAGCTTACCATGTGTGACGTTATTCTAAAAAGGCAATAATAACTGAATAGTAAACTCACAAGAATGTTTGATCTGAACTGTGTGTTCAACAGAATGAAGTGTTCAGAACAAACACATTTATTTATTTATTTTCTATTTTTTTTAGTAACATTCAGTTTAATCATCAAAAATACCAAAATCAAGGAGCGCATGCTTGCCAAACACCTTAAGTCATGGTGCAGTATTGGCTTGACCTATATTTAAAAGATCTCCCATGAAGGCTGTATATTCTCTTCTAGTTCACAAAATTGCTCTATTCATTAGAGATGAGGTCATTTTCATACTACTAGTATATACATGTAATCAGTATTACAGTGCTAAATGGATATCCAGTCAGAGCTCTCCGAAAGAAATTACATACTACAAGACTTCAAAATAATTACATGCTTCACGATAAACAATACATGTACTACAACAGAAAAAAAGAAAAATAACAGAAATGGATATTTTCCAGATCTCCTCTTTATTTTGAAATCTTAATTTCAATAACAAATTTCCCAATTTTTGCAGTCGCTGTCATATGTCAACAGTTCTTTGCAGCCAATTCTACATGTCAATTTGCATGTCTGCCTTCTTAAGTTCCCCCTTTTTTTTTTGTTAGGTCAGTGTCACATCGCTTACATTGGCTTTTTTTTTTCTAAAAGTCGTAAAACCAAATTCAACTGAAGTACATGTACAACCTCTGCAAGCAAGAAAAATGTTCTCACGTGGTCACCTTCATTTTTATTCATATTATATAAATGTTTATCTTTTGCAGCTGTAATGCAAGGAGCAAAATTTGATAATATTAAAATAAACATAAGCACCCAAAAATGTTCATGTACATGAAGGCCTATATTGTTGGTGATCTTCAAGCACAAGAACTGACTGCAAACACAGACTGGCGACCAGCAAGTTGAAAGAAGGTCACAACCTGGAAAATTAGCATCCATAAGTCAAGAGTACCAGTCGGGAAGAAAAATAACATTGCACATCTGATATATGTGATTTCTGTTGCTTCACACATAATACATGTTCTACTGAAAGATAACACGACTTGCCAACACATTTAAGACAAGTTATTATGCAACTTGCTATTCTGGGAAAAAAAAGCTTCATTACAATGATCTATACACATCTGGGGAAAACAAAAGTAAACAAAATGAATTCACACATGAATCACTTTAAAACCCAAAATTAAAATTTTGTTTGACAGTCCAATAATTTCACCATTTCACCTTACCTATGACTATTTTCATGCATTTGTACTGGGGATGAACTATGCCACAACAGAATTTGCAAAAGTTTAGGTTGAAAATAAAACAGTTAAAAAATGTTAGACTACAAGTGAACAAAATTGAATGACTGAATCAGTTTTATCAACTCATCAGCTAAAAAAATAAGTGACCTGAATTATTTTTCAGCTCATCTTCCAATAATTGTTTTTATAACTATTCTCTTCATGCTGAACTCATTACAAGCAAATTTGAAAATCTTGCCAATTCATTGACAAAGATATTATCTGCATTTGCATCAATTATCTAATAGGAAGCCATATTTCACTGTATATCTTAACTAAAAAAATACATACATGTATGTACATATCATTGTCATAATCAAGCTTTTAACATCCAGTGAAGCATTCATCCTTTACAGAAGATCTCAGACCTTTCCTATTTTGTACTTTCTTTCTCATTTTGTTCCAAGGTAATTAAACTCTAAAACAGTTATTAAGAAAACCCTGAAAATGAAATGTGTTAAGAAAGAATCTTTCAGAACAGTAGTTATTTGTCCCCCTTAATATGAAATAAAACTATGGGCTGAAACGAAAGGTACCCTTTTTACAAAAATCTTTCAGTCCCCCAATCACACATTTTTTTCATATTAAGCATAACCAAGACCATGCTCAGGTTCCGGATCAATTTCTTCAGACAGAGAAATTGTCGTGAGCGCATCAAGTACAGGTATCCACATTGTGCTGTAATGCTTAGTACTATGACACAAAGTAAGGCCTGAGGTGTAAGTGTGTTATAAATGACACACCTACCCTCCCCCATTTCACACCTCACCAATCGCTAATGGCCCCAATCAGGTATGATGTACTGTGAGAGTGTCACATATTATGTGCGTGTGTAAGGCTACTACAATTTGTTGCTATTTATAGCTACAAGACCACAGTATCAGATTATGTATTGGCCTTTGCCTTTTCAATCATCAGTCATACACACTTGCAGGTGTCATTTCGGTCAGCCAAATCAATTGTGCTTGTCAGTGTCTCTTAAGAGGTGAGTATTGAGAATTCAACAGGCCTTTTTCAGTTTCATACTGGAAACAGTGAAGATCTATGATTTTGGCGTTTAAGGTTGCCTATAAATCTAGTTTAGATCTAAGCCTAGCATTAGTAATGAATTCATTGAAACTAAACATGTTGAAGCATAAGAGATCAGATTTATCACTGGACTTCAAAAGGACACTGATTTATGAAATTGTTAATGAAAATGTCAGGCACCTAAAGAAGGTACATGTGTGATGAAACAGAACGTAATCCGTAATTGACAGGATAACTAAACACAAGGGGGTGGAAGACGAAACAGGACATGGATGTGACCTTCCAAATTGGACTTTGTCTATTGGCAAACTCTATCAGGGGAAATAATAATATGTATAATTAAACCATAGACATATAATTATACATAAAAGTGTGTCTATGAATGAAACTGCTTTCGAAGGTTGCACCCCCGCATGGGCCCGGGGTTTATTAGTAGAATCTCTGCTCCCACTTGTAAGCCTGCCATCTGTAGGGTGTTTCCCATGGAGGGCCATCTTCGGCATTCCATGGGAGACATCTTTTCTCTTTCTCCTTGCTCCTGTCTTCTGTTCCGCAATCTTTCCTCTCTTCTTCTTGACGTATAAACGTATCTTACTATGTTTGATGACACAGTATTTGTAATCGTGCTGATGTGTCGTTAAACCCCAACACATACACACACATTTCAAAGGTTGCATTCCCTATTTCACAGTGGTCATTTCGGTTATTGCAAAATAGCGATATAAACAAAGGTTTTCCATTCCCAGCAAATTTCAAACTGTTTTAGAGTGTATGTTTCTCATCTCTTACTTCACAACTTCAAGTATTCTTTAGTTCTTAGCCTGGAACTTGCTCGCTGTGGTTTCCATGTTAAGCTTGTCCTGATAAGGTGGATAGGTGGTTTTCTAAGGCTGTGATCAATCCATTCCCACTATGTGCATGTACAATGTCATTGTACTATCATGTGTTTCATCAATGGAAATGGAAAGGTTTGACCAGCCAGATCTTTTGTCAGTAAGATCAGATTTGATCATTATTATCTGTCTATCCTTCCCACCCTCACAGAATGCTTGACATCATATATGTGGTTAGCTGAGCTGAAGCTTGAATACACAGAATTACTATATCTGTGCTGTTTTAACAAGCTGCTCAATATAAAAAACTGTCAAGCATGACCGGCAAACAAAGATAAAATAATTATCTGACACTAATACAGCACCTCTATAGTAGGAATAATACATTGTGGCTGTTTTATGATATATGCAAGTGAATCTTGAAACAACTAAAATAACATCCAAAATCCACAATACACTACATCAAATAATAATTTTTTCACATTTGCCAGGCCAAAGAGAAATAAATATGATGTGAATAATGACACTAGTGCCACAAAGAACAAAAGCTTACACTAAACACACATGTATATATGTATATGGAGGCATTTAGTGGATATGCAGGAACAATAAATGAGACAGCAAAGTTTATATCAACACTTAACAAATGAGCTCTACAAAAGCATATTATGTGATATGATATAAAAAAAAATATTTAAAAAATTCAAGATGAATTTCTCACATTGCAACGATTCAGTGCTGCAAAAGAAATACATGTTTGTTCCAAGATTGCAAAGAAAAGTCAACAGTATTTTTCAAAAATGCAGGACTGATGAGAATGAAGAAATTTACTCAACAGAAGAATGTATGGTAGACTTTGATCCATGAGAGATATCGATGGGGGAAATTGCCTTTATTGCCACAGAGCATATGACACAATAGAAGCTGCCTCAGTTAAACAGAATGTACAATGGACTTCTTCTGAGTCTCCACAAGGCTTTTTCAGTCAAAATAAATGAAAAGTTGCTCTTTTTTTTTTTTTTCTTTTTGCCTTGTTTTGTTACTGTTGTTAAAAAAAAAAATAAGCTGCACAATATTAATATATCTTATATGAATTACTGCCCACTGTGAACAAAGGAGTGGAGTATCCTTTATCATATGACAAATGACAGCCTCAAACAAAGGAATCATGCCCTGCCATTAGGTGGGCACTGCGAGCCTCAGAGTAAGTCCACTGAAAAATTCCTGACAGTCCAACAAAAAGCATGAAACCAAATCATCTTTACAAATGCACAACAACGAGCATGAAAATGAATCAGAACACATTTGAATTTGAGCCGTGTTGGATGTGCATGTTTTCTACATTCTTTGCAGTTTCATGGACAAGCAAGTACGTGAATGCTGTAAATATCCTGCTCAGGTCAATGTTACATGGCGATATAATGGCTGATCATCACAAAATGATTTTAATCATTGTCACTGGTTTTGGCATGCTCAAATTGGAGGAAAATAACTGAAAAAAAAATTGAAATCACTCACTGTTCTATACCAGCAGCCACCACCTGGATTTTGGTACCAGATATTCCATAACCTTCAACAGGTTCTGTAATTTCCCAACCGTTTTGCTTGAAAATTCGGCTCTACATTTTCCTTTGAATCTCTACATTTTGTTATGCCACATTTCTGATAAAATGCCTATTTTTTTATTTTTTTTTCTGCAATTTTTTAAAACTGGGTATGTAAAAAGATCACGATTTTGAAAAACAATTTGACTCAAAAAATGTCTCAAAAATTAAAAAAGATATTAAAAAATCCCTCCTGATAAGAACTATACATTGTTTTGTTTTCTATTCGTGCCAAATCCATGAAAATTAGTTTAGAAATAAGAAAGTAGGTAGCACATTTATGCAGAGGAAAAACATCATTTTGAGAAAAACACATTTAAAGTGTTTTCAACGAGAAAAAAACTCCAAAGAAGCTTTCGTATCAGGCCTTCAAACTAAAAACATAATTTTCTCATATCTTAAAGTTCTTCCAGTTACTCCAATGACATTCTGCCTTTCACTGGGCATCGGCTCATATTTTTGTATCCATTTTTGCTCCCATACCCCTATTACTAACGGTTTGCCATGGAGCTGTTTCAGGTTACGGCTACGGTTTTGGTAAGCTCTGGTAACCTCCTGTCATGGTGGTTATCTCTGTTGGTCCGTGACTGTAGTAAAAAGTAATAAAACATTAAACTGTGTTTTGATCAGCTGTTTCAGGGACCTGGGAAAGCCTGTATATGACTGCCAGGTCATCTTTGGTCTGAAATAAAAGTGTCTTGACCCTTCATCCATTACTGTACTCTGAAACAGCAGAAATGGGCCCAATTATGCTCTCATTATGCCATAGGAACTTCATTTTAGAGGTTCTGGTGAAAACATTTGCTGATTTTCTATGTGGTCAGCATCTCTAGTGTTCAGCCACTGTCCATTTCAGGCACTGGTCTGGAGCTCCTAATATTGGAGGTAGAGATCATTTGCCCACACAAAGTGACATAGTGTCGATCTATCACTGAATAGTGTGCCCTGACTGAGCCAGGATACATGCATGTTAGAGGTATCGCTCAGCCATTGAATGACCACCTTTTCAAGACCTTGGAATGGACATATCAACTTGTTTATACCATTTTTATATTTGCAAAAGGCATAATTTCTAAGAGCAAACAAAAGCCCCAAAACAATTTTTTTAAGCAAAACCACAATTTCAACAAAATCAACCAAGCTGTAAGTATTTTTGGGCATTCTATATGTCTCGCAACCAGTCAAAATGAGACGTATGTCGAGTTTTCACCATATGGAGTTTTTGGTATCATGTGATAGCT